>PNEQ01043102.1:0-32320 GCA_003012365.1 Medauroidea extradentata | reverse complement strand
AGCAATAGTGGAAAATGTGATTTTAGCGGGAAAATGTTAGAAGATGGGCGCCGAATAATGCTAGTTACTTGGTGTAGAATGAAGGCCCCTAGTTGGGAAAGCCATTTGACGCCTCTGGGTCGTGTCAGGTGGGATGTCACAGTATAAAGTTGCCCGGCTTTTACCTGTTGGTGTGGGTGAGTGGGTCGGCGACCATGGGTCTTCCTGTCCTGACTCCGACGGCGTGTGTAGAGAGTAGCGTCGTCCCTCAAAGCTGCTGCAGCGTCCTCGGCGTGTGCTGTTGAGAGACATCCACTACCACTACTGAAATGAATGTTGGAGATACAGATGATTCTTAAGGTATGGTTTATTGTGGTCACTCGTCCTAGAGCTGACCACCATGTACCACGCTACTGTTCTCGCCCGTAGCACTCGTAAGCGGTGAAAATGGCGCGAGGCCAACAATGGAAAAATACGTGAAATCCTTAAACGGGTGCTGAAAGAGCTCTCCCCGACCGCGTGTCAATCCCTGAGGCCATGTAGAAAAAGAAAAAGTTCCGGTACATTACTGATAAGCTATTGAAAACTAAAATGACTTGATCCTAATAGGTTGGGCCTCAGGGAGACGGGAACGTCCTCCACGCGCGACTTAACGCTCCGGTGATCAGGCGAAGACTGACTGACATGGCGTCTGGAGGGAGGACACGGTAGCCCGCGTTCCCGCCAGACTTGGTGGTTAAGCTCTTACAAGCTAAACTAAAGTAAAACTCATTACTGACTATCATCCAAAATTACAAAAACAATTATTAATACTCATCTGCCCTTAGTTAATAACTGCCAGTCTGTATAGGGCGTGTTCAGAATTACACTTAAAAACGCAACAATACACAGGAAAGCAATAACGAATAATATAAAAGTAATATTTGATAAAGTAATTAAATTGTAGACATTGTAAATGTGACTGAAAGTCTACTTAAGTATTATTTTGTAAGACGTAACAAAATAATTCGATGACGATTTTGGTGGGCTTTAGCATAGCGTCCTTCTGCCCTAATCAAAAACATCACTCACTCATAGAAAAATTAAAAAGAAGAACGTTTATTCTCATGATGTCTGTAGGTCTCTGGAAAATCTGTAGAGTCTACAAATGATATCAGTTTGCCTGAATTTAGCATGGATCAGTTTTCGTGTTCACCACTTTGTCACTTGTTTATGTAGCGGCGCGTTAAGCCCGCACGTCACAAACATTACCACAACTTGCCCTACAATTCCCATTAAATTAACACATACTACGAAGATGATTGCTGGCCAGGCATTCAAACTCGTAGCTGGAAATTGCTACCTTGAGGCTGGTGGTGAAGCTCCATAGGCACGGGGCAGGGCATTCACGTCCCCAGAGACGTGAAGCCTGGCTGATGGAGTGTCCGTGGTGAAGGAGGCGGTCACGTGTCTACGGCCGTCTGAGCCACTGTAGCCCAGCGGACAAACGGGCGTCCGCGGCACACGTCAACACATTACTTTCAAACATAAAGTGATAATCATGAGGACTTCAAAACACTGATCATTCACATTAAATAACTTATTTACTTGATTTAAGAAAACTTACACAATTCCTTACCTTAATTAGTCCACAAACATCAGAAATTACTAACACATTACAATACTCTTCCGAGTTACGAAATCTGTGGCGTACAAACCTTCCCAGTTACAAAAAAGTTATGAAGGAAGGAAAAATTTTTGTACGAATGCTCCAAAGCAGCATTGCACATATCTCTCTATCTCTCTCTCATGCTTTGTGTCAATGACCTCATGACTCGTATCTATCTCTCTTGTTCCATGTGTTCTTGACCACACAGTGCACAGTGGCAGACTGCAGTTTCGCTTGTTGTCTCATGTGGTGCAGAATGTAGTGTGATTGTTTACCGGCAATATGTTATTGAAACGTAAGTATGAGTTTTCAGAAAGGATAGTTTTTAAAAAAGAAATGCTATCACATTATGAGAAAAGCTTAAACATTATTAAAATGTATGAAGATGGGAAAACACTTTTCAACAATTGCTTGTGAAACTTATCGTCCGGTTTATACTGTGGGTACCATTGTGAAGGATGCAGATTTTATCGTTGAAAGTACGAAAAGTGCAGAAACATTGAACAGCATAATAATTACCAAGAAGTGAGTTGGCCGAATTTCATAGATGGAAACACTTTTGTGTCACTGGATTGAGGATATGACACAAAAATAGATACTGTCGAGTTTTCTTATCCAGGAAAATGCTAGATCATTGCAAAGCTGGCAAAACACACATGTAAAATACGTTTAAAGCTAGCACTGGGTGGTTTGAACGTTTCAAGAAGCATGCTAATTTTCACAATATCAAGATAACATGTGAGGCTGCAAGTGCAGATGTGAGCATGGCAAATAATTTTTTTTTAAATTCCTAGTAGAAATAATTGATGAAGCGGAATATTTTTCTCGGCAAGTATTTAATGTGGACGAAACTGCTCTGTTTCGGAAGCAGATGCCAGAACACACATTTATTTCAAAGGAAGAAAAATCTATACCTGAAATAAAAGCTGCTAAAGATAGCATCACTGTTATTAATCATTGTAACGTTTCTGGCGACTTGAAACTAAAACCCAGAACTCGCGGGCATCGTTTATATTGCTACTTTTCATGGAAAATGTACCCTGGCAATCCAGACGATTTAAACAATGTATACCCTAGCATGAAAGTTGTTTATTTGTGCCCTTCGAACCACCTCGCTTCTAAAACCAATGGATCAAAGTGCTTTTGCGCCTCTGAAAGCCAACTAACTATCTGTGGTGTACATTTTCACAGACAATCAAAGCAATTGACAGCTGCAAAAAAACCACCCTGCATGACTTTTTGGAAAGATTACGATATCCTTGATGCTATAAAATATAATGCATCATCATGGGATGAACTACAGAATACAACACTGAATGCTGTGTGGAAGAAGCTCTCTAGAAGTGGTTAAAGACTTTTAAGGATTTTGTTGAAGGAAATCTGAGACAGATTCTGAGCTGGTGGATGTCCAGCAAGCAACAGAACTGTGTATGAAGCTGGCACAGCAATTAAGAGTTTGAAGTGGATGCCAGTGACAAAAGGTTTTTCATTTGATAAGAATCTGCATTGTTAAAATTAGAATCTGTGAACCTGACACTGAACATTTTAGCATGTTCTTCAGGTTTTATACTGTGGAATTTTAGGCAATATAAGGCCATCTATGAGGAAAAGAAAACTTGTGACAATACCGTCCACTCTTGACAGGTTTGTGAGGCATCGTTCACAGAACAATCCAGATAATCAGCAACCTTCAACTTCCAGAGAAGGTAGGGCAGAAGTTCGTACACAAGGCTCTCTACAGCCTCCTCCGTTAAGTGATGACATTTCCCACTCCCTATAGGTTCCCCTACCCAACCCTCAGTGCGAGAAAGATAAGCGATCAGACTTCCACTGTGATAAGCCTGCCCGCTAGACAGCCCCACTCCCTCTCCTCACAAACCGGTGTACCTCCCATGCTACAGTCAATACTGGCACTGCCTGCCGTGGCATGGAACTTGGACACAACATGTCAAACTGTATATTTTTAATTTTATATTTCAGTGTATGGTATGTTATATAGTTTTTTTATGTTTCGTAGTTCATTCATAATATATAATTCTTTATAATTTATTCTTCATGCTGACCATGTTACACCAAGAGTTGATATATACACCCATGCGTACCTTAACCTAGAAAAAAACCTTCCCCTTCACCAAATTCTTCATTCTCTTTACTACTTGACTCGTCAAATAAATAACCATCAACTTTGTTTGAATGATGTTTGTCATTAATGCAGATTCTCGTAATTGTTTAGTAAGTTTAAAACATAACCTTCATCTTTCCATAATTCAAAGAACTTCACAACACACTAACATTTTACCTTGAATTACTATTACAGTTCTACACTTTTTACAAAATGTATTGAAATACTTTTCAATGTAACCTCAATAATCCTCAACCATTCTCTTTCATGAATTAATGTGAACAAAATAATTGGTCTCTTGCACAAACTTATTCTACATTACAAAACCTTCACATCTTACTAAATATTATTAAAAATTTAAAGGCCAATGTTTTATTGCTATCAGATATCATTTCACCTTCCGTATATTTTGAAAATGTCTTTAAACATAGTACTATCCTTTGTTTTGATTTAAATTTTTCACAAAACACATGCTGATTACAAAAAAAAATGTCCACATTAAGTCACTTAACCTACAAAAAAATTCTTATCATAATACAAATTTTTACCTAAAAATGTTTAATAAATTTGCCTACATATGCTTCCACAGTTCAGTTTGTGAGTTGGTTAGGAGGTCTAACACTTTTTCTTGACCTTGTACCTCCTCAGTACCACACATTCTCATCCTGTTAAATGTTTGTTTTTAACAGTGTTCCTCTTCTGTTCATGCCAGTGGCTGCTGCCACTGCACACAGATCTGTTAACTGATTTTTCTTAATGGAATTTTCTTTCTCTCATCACAACCATACAAGCTTACGCATCAACAACAAAATTACCTGGTTTTTTCCTCATTGAAGGCTAAAAAAGTAAAAATTATTTAAACAAACATTCCCTCTAATATAACAAAACATGTCACAAGAAATGGATATTATACTTTCAAAGCTCAAAGAAAGAAATGTAAATAGTGTTCACTAGGACAAAATAATGAAAATAATGAGCCAGCCTTCAGCTGTGCTCAAGATCAAAACAAATGTGACTCGTTTAACATAATAGTACAAGTTGTTTAAACAATAATCCAGCAAGCATACATTAATTTATTTGCAAAATATGCACTACAACACTCACATAATTGACATAGAAATAAATACACTCAACCACTTAGTAAAAGTATGTTTTTGTAATAAAATTAATACGTGCATAACATAGATACTGCCACCGAACTAATATTTTAAAAGATTACGTAAAGTTGTTTCACTCAAGATTTCAGTAAATTATGACACCAGATCACATAATTTCTTCAAATAAACATTTTAAAAATTATTGTTTAGTCTGCTTAGTTAAGTTAACATTTGTAATTATGACGTTTTACAAAATGTAGAAAAATAATCAAACATATGCGATGCAAAAGATAAGAATAAATAATAATTGTGAGGTGTAATATTGAAATTTTGCATACAGTACCTTAGATTTCACTAAGATTATTAATAATATAAAATATCCAATTGGTAAATGAATGTATAGAGCTGTAAGATGCATTTCACATACTATAAATATTTTAAAATTGAACAAAAAAATTAGTGACTTTATTTACATAGCCTAGAAAAAATGGTTGTGTTGATCTGGCAGAAGGTTGATGAATACTAAAAAAATGTTGATCGAAAGTATGATATTAAATAAATAATTGCTCCTGGTGGCACTTAGCTGACGCAGCGCAGTTGTGGTAGTAGAGCATAGTTTCCACATTGTGTGCTGGAGAACGGAGATGCAGATGCACTTTCGTCCAACAGTGACATAACACCAAAGCCACTGGCACTGGCCTAATCACGGGAATGAGCCACGGGCACATGCAAACCTGAGAGAGATTTTGCCCAAAATATATTGAACCCTCAATTAACAAATATTATGTGAAATTAATAAATGACACTTTATTTGAATCATATAAAATGATTCAGTTGCCCGCTTTGAGGTTTCGAGCGTGCACTTTATTTGAATCATATAAAAATGATTCAATTGCCCGCTGTGAGGTTTCAAACGTGCACATAGTACTACTTTTGAACATAAATAATAAAATTAACAGAAATTCTTGGCAATATGTGTGTCTAAATGTGTCAACAGTGACAGATGTCATGTTGACTGAGTGGCTACTGAACGTGGCCACAACACAATTCATTGTTTCAGCAGATAGTAAAGAGTGATTGCGTGTGACAGTACTTCAACCTTGCGCACTTGGTAAGTACGAGTTTCAACAATGGTAGTACTGGCATGTTTATACAACCCAGGACTGCTTGCTTCCTAAATGTGTAGCCTACATGGACTTAACAATTATACTCTTCAATATTGTTAATGTATTTGAACACAACCAGAGGGAGGTGAACAAAAACACACTAAATTAAAGTACAAACAGTGACTATTAGAGGTATAATTACAAAACAAACAATCCTGAAGAGTACATGATGATACTACATGATATTAAATTTACAAAAAAAAACTATTAGGGCATTTACTTCCCTACATGTGCCGGAAAGGCACAAACACTGCAACGTGTCATCAACGTTTGCAGTGTTGAATAAAAGTGGCAAACAAGGGAGAGTGGGAGCTAGAAAGTGACACAAAAGTAAGTTGCAAACAACTGTAAATAGTGGTGCTAGATATTGTGCACAACTACAAGAGCATCAAAAGGCAGATGAAATGAGTGCATTATACGAATAGGCGGCCCAAGACGTGATGAAATTATACAGAGTAAGAATGATTAAATCCGAAACTGCAGAGAAATGCACGTGCAGACTGTAGCAAATTATGGAAAAGAAATTAAAAAGAACTTTGCCCTAAAGATTGCAGAGAAACAGCATTGCACATCCGGCTAGAGAAAAAGAGGTTGCTATAGATCAACTTCGCTCTCCTCGAAGTTAACGTATCAAGGAATGATTAGCTGTAGCGAGAAGTAAAATTTGTTAAAATATTGTTCCATATCGAAATGGCAGTATAAATGCAAACCACCATTATCACATTGTAAACACATTCACTGTAAAAATTAATTAAATTATCCTAATTAATGCTTCAACTACGACTTTTGACCGTAGTCAATATACAAAATATTGTTAAATTGATTTGTGAAACTTTTGTAAATAAAGAATAAAATGACTCTGACAACACTATGTACATAATTTTCATTCTTGAAACTGACCAAGAATTGACTATTTACACAAAAATTATTTTAAGAAATTTTTTACACTATCTTGGCATAAATAATTTTTCTATCCCGCAGCGAAAGAGTTAAGAAGATGTACATTTAAAAAATAGGTACAGTGGAGTATCCTGTGTCCGAAATGACTGGGACCTGAACCATTTCAAATAATTGGAGTTCATTGTTATGTTTGATAGCTGTGATTATTTAGCAGTGTTTTTATGGTACACAATGAACCTGCTTTGATTAGTTAATGTTTCTTGTCAGAATGTGCAAATGAAGCATATTAAAATAATAAATTTTCACTGCCTTGCTGAAAGGTCACATATATTAAACTTATTCAAGGTAGAACTTTGTTGTCTTGTGTGGTGAAGGCATTGTGGTAGCTAGTGTGTCAAAATGTGATAACTGCAGCCAGTGTGCAGTGACCTAGCCAAGGACGCGCTGAAGCTATGTGACTAACAATAACTAGTGTGAGTGAGCCGACTCTGAAGTAGATAAACACAACGGCATGATGTGTGACATGGATGGATATTTGGTTTTCAGTACTGTCATGTGTTTTATTTCTTACGTGAAGCAGTCAATGGAAAAATATTTCTCAAGACACACAAGCAAATTTGGAGGTGGCAGTATATTCAGCATTGATACCACACATACACATTGAATGAAGCTGCTGCAAGAAATTGTACTCGCATCTGTACAATGCTTTAGTATAAAGGGGCAACCTTGGAATGACCATCTCTGTTTCAGACAGTGTTTAGATTACACGTACAGCCACAGGCTTATTATTGATATGTATGTACGGAGCACACTGTGAATGACTGTGCTAACATGTCATGGAAATGAAAAAAATAGAATCAGTAATTCTTGGTCTGTTTAATCAACTAACACCTTCATACGAAGTATTAGGCATGTGTCCATTGTGCCTATCTACGAAATGAAGCAAAAACCTTTGAACATGGGAAAAATGCCATTGTTAAGTCAAATAGATCATTATAAACATGGTTTCGAAACCCTCCAGCATAGCTCAAGTCAGCCTTTTCAGGCTGCCATACAAATCAGATGTATGCGAAACTCAGATAGAAAATTGCATTGAACTTTTCTACAGACTTATTACTAATAAAATTGTTTGGTCTCCGCTTGAAGCATCCTTTAGTAAAAATTAATTGGCGCGAATCTTGCATGCTAGTTCAGTGCTTGGCTTTAGATACATGCCCTGTTTCTCAGCTTTAAGCACACAGTTAGGCAGTACCCTTTAAATGCATTGTTTTTCTGTTTTATGTTTCTTTCTTTGCATCGCAGTCGGAATAATATTTACAATGTTCATTTTTCTATTCATGTTTCAAATTATGGTGACATCATAAGCTGAGACATTTAACAAATGTGCCAGCATTCCTTTGCTGCCACTTGAGTCGTCGCCACAATCAGAAAGTTTACGTTTGATGAACATTATCTGTACATAGTTGCACACTGCAGTGCTAGCACATTTTAAAGGAGACAGACAGAGACTAACACTTTGCTACCCCACAATCCTCGTCACCTATTAGTGTCAAGTGTTGTCTCTGCATGCATCATCTAGACTGAGCAGGAACAGCGTCAGTGCTAACAATTGGAAATTGAATCTTTCTTCAGGCTCCGCATATTTTTCTGCTGCGCCTCAGATTACACAGATATAGTAGAAGTTTCAGATAATAGAATTACGAATGCAGGATGTTCCACTGTAGTTTTGTAGTTTGATATGACTTATTACACATTAACAGATACCAATTTTTAAAATATGGCCATTACTTCTAAAATGAGGTAGCATTTTGGTAAATCACTGGTCTCACATTCAGGTGAACATGGATTCAATCACAAGCTTGCTATTCTGTAATCAGTTTTCCGTGGCTTTCCAGATTCATTCCTGGTGAATGCTGGGATTGTATCTAACTTCACTTAAATCCCATTTTATTCTCCAGTATTTCAGTCTCCAATAACCTTGCTGTAAATAAGACATTAGGCTATATATGCCTGTCTTTATAGTTAATCTTCAATTAATTTAATGCTTTCTTATGTAACTGTGTAATTCTGCTAAAGTAATCTCTCTTAGCTCCATCACTTTATAAATCCTCATATTTTTGGGTGTAGAACCATGAAATATTATTTTCAATTTTTGTAAGTTTAAATTAGTGAGACCAGTTATTGAATAAGTTTTTTGAACTGGACTGTCTTACTGGAGCAAGAAATACAGGTCATAATTAATTGACTTAATAGTGTTGAAAGAAGTTTACTTGGACATGACATTTCACAGGAAAATTGTAATAATAAGTTTTGTTTAACCTATTCCACCCGAATACTTAATTACAAAAAAGTTTTTACCGTGTTCAACGCAGTGTGAGTTTACCTATAGAAGCTTTTTAGGACATATTTTTTTTTTGTTTTTTCCAATTTCAAAGAGAAGCTCTATTTATTAAATATTTCTCTAATGCTTTAAAAGACAAGAGTCCTTGAAATACGAATCATTCAAAAAGTCTTTTCATATACAATGGTCTAAATTTTTGTATTTGTAATTATTTTCAAATTAATTCCATTTACATGCAACATTTCTCTAAGCAAAGGATTTTGTTACCTTAGTCACTGAACATTTTATTTGTGATAATTCAAAATAATTTTTACAGTAATGCAGGCTAGCTAGTAATATCAGTTGTTAATTTAATTTTTCATGTTTTACAGTTGGTATTTTATGTTTTGTTAGTTTGGTTTTGCTTATTTTTTTGGTTGTGTAATTAAAATAATTTGTGCAGTTATTTTTTTAAAATTCGTTATAAGGAAATATTGATTTTCTAGGACTATGGTATAGACGTATTGACCAACAATTCAGTGGTTGGTATTGATGACAACAATTGCACTGTACATCTCAGTGATGGAACCATACTACACTATAGTTCCCTGTTCATAGCATCTGGGTGCATGTAAGTTCTGTTTAAGTAATTTTTTTTTTGCTGTAATATGTTTGATAGAAAAATTTTGAAGTCGATTTTAGGTTGTAAATTACAATTAGCTATCTGCTGTAGAACAGTGTTTTGAAATTGTTTGATAAAACAGTGTTGCCACAGAATTTTATAAAATTGTAGCCATGACAGATATTTAGAGCAACTCAAAGTACAAAATGAATTACAGAGATTAATTCACTGTGTATGTGCATGTGTGCATGTGTGTGTGCATGTGTGTGCATGCATGTGTGTGCATGCATGTGTGTATGTGAGACTGCTCACATATACATGTTGCACAGTGTGTTTGGTAGGTTAGTGAATTATTTTTTTCCATTATTAAATGAGTCACTTTACAAAGCCCTGCTTAATTTCAGTCTGTGTTCAGTTTGTATATTTTTGTAGTATATAAATATAATCACTTGACACATGCTTTTATTTATGTTGTTTTGTATGGTGATTTCATCTACATTCCACTTTTTGTTAAAATTTATCCACTTAAAAAAAAAGAGATAAGCAGCAGCTATGATATAGATCATTCGAGATAAAGTGAGCACTAAGGATTTAACCTTTGAAAAAAATCACTAGGCATTGCTGAATAAAATTTATCATTAACAAATACGTTATTGCTTGTATGGTTTGCAGCGAATTATCACTAGTAGCTCTGTGTATATTCCCACTTATATATAATGTTACTGTAAGAACATCAATTGTCATTTGCAGATTTTCTCTAGCGCTCCGTGCTTCAGACGAAGTATGTCACTCAAACGACGTAGGTTAGTCAACAACAAACATATTAACAACAGTCATTTACAGATACAAATAATCTTCACTGTTTGTCTTTCAGCAACGATACACAAAACCGTACGGAGAGTTAAACAAATTTACAACACTTACCCATCTGTAGAGTACTCTTATGACATTTGACTTAGGTGCTATTTAAATGTTTGAACAGACCAGCATCTGGAATTGGTGAGATGTAGGTTGACCCATCTAGTAACTGAAGTTCCTGCATGCACCAACTAGTGAGTGACGTCACTTCCTAGCTTGAATAATCATAACAGTTGCTAAATGGAATCAGACTAGAGGCATCCTACCACCAGTCTGCCTGGAAATGTTGTTCAACTGCAGTAAACTACGTAGTATTTACTACAGGAGATCTCCATCATGTGGTTCAGGATAGCCACCAACATCGTCATCTAAAATTTTGGTGATGAAATCCACCAGCTATGTCTCAGAAGATGACCAACAGGTGTAGCAAATATTACCATCCCAGCTTCTAGCATCGTCCTTGTGGAAAGTTCATCAGTGCAACGCTCTTCGTCTTGTGCAGCACTTTTAGGTAGAACACATATAGCCTTGCGTAATTCTGACACAAGAAAAAATAAACTTCACCCCAAAGTGCGTGTAGACTTCTATAACTTCAAACTCTCAGTGACGATAGTTGCAGTTTACAATAACAAGTAACAAACAACTCATTATTTGTGTCAGAGAAAAGAGAATTTTCTTCAGCTTAATGTATTCCGGGCTGCAACGACAATTGCTTAAAAGTATTCAAGACACATGCTTGCGACATAACTGGTTCAATATAACTCTTCATTTGTGTGATATTGTAGCTACTCTTTACCTCTTGAGTGCCGGGATGTGAAAGTTCATAGCAGTTTTCTTTGTAAATGTCACTGATTTCACACGGACCTTCAAAGACCAGAAACAGTTTCTTGGTCACGTTTTCCCACAATTGTTAAATAGGATTAGTTCTTATCAACACTAAATCTTGAACAGCACATTTTTTTTTTTGTTTTTAAGCCTTGACATACTTCTTCCAGCGCTCAGCTGTGGTAAATAATCTTGCTTGATCAGATGATTAACTTCTTCCTAAAGCATTGTGTGGTCATAATCCACATATTCCATGTCCATAGTTTCCATGTGAGGCAGCAATCTTGACTCCAATATGTCTGATCACTTACACGTGAGAGCCTCATAAGGTGTAATTCCCAAGCTGACATGTGCAGTATGATTCATCAGTAACTTGATAAGGGTAACTTTCTCCTCCAGCCTTGTTGATGTAGATTACAGTGGATACGTAGTGTAGTTCCGAAAGATGTCATCCTTCATTCGACTAGATTAGGCGGTGGGTGACGAACAGAACATGTAGTATGGATAACTGCCAATACACATATATGTGTCTGCAATATACTCCAGTAAATTGAGATCCTTGATCTGGCAAGAGTATGGTTGGTTTTCACAGTTCTACTATAAACTTAACTTTATCAACCAAAATTTTGGCTTTGGCTGTAACTATAGCATATAATTTTGTGCATTTTTTGAAAATATCCGTCATAACACAGATGTATCTAACTCCACCTTTCGATTTTGGGAGCGATCCGAAAATATATAGAGACACTAACTGCGAAGGCTTTTCAGGTGTAATGGCTTTGGACGAACCTTGTAGATTTTCTTGAGGCAGTTTTGCCTTCTGGAAGATGTCACATGATGTAATTATACTTGTAAAACACTTCTGCATTTTCTGCCTGTATATTTTTCTATGTAGTGCCTCGTAAACCTGATTAGTTCCAGCATGCCCAAGAAATATATGAGTTTCCCAAATTACTTAATTTACGTTTACTGCTGGTAAAACTGGCTTCCAGTACTCTTTGAAACTGGACTTCATTCTTGAGTTGTGAAAAATCACCTTATTCCCAGCTTGACAATACATGAGACTTATTTTATCTGTAGGCTTGACGGTCAATAATGCAGCCATAATTTTCATTCAAGCTGGATCCATTTCTTGAGAATGCCGCAAGTTTTCAAATAATTGTCCCAGCTGAGGATGTTCAGTGATTGGGTTTACTTGCACAGGGACAACACAAAACTCATGCGGCTTCCTTGTACTGTTGCCTAAATGTTCACCTTCATCAGGTATATTACTTAGATAGTCAGCAACAACATTATTGCTGACTTTAATGTATTTCACTTCAAGTTGGTAATCTTGTAGTGACAGTGCCCAGTGCATCTGTCCTCCAAACATTTTCCCAACCTTGAGGCATGTCAGAACTTGATGACCGGTTAATAGGTAGATATTTTCTCCCAAATACAGATCACAGAATTTCACTAGTGCCCAGATGATCGCCAGAGTTTCACACTCTCTGACTATGTAATCACACTCATTCAGCTGGCCATAGCGACTGCTTTTTCAGTGCCATCATCTTCATCTTTTTGGGTAAGCTGACATCTTAATGCGTAAGCAGTGGCATTTGTATATAAATAGTATAGTTTTCCTCAAACAGGATGATGTATTACCTTATCTGTTAAGAACAACTGTTTGACTTCTTGAAATGCCTTCTCATGTTTAGATGTCCTTGACCATTGCACATTATTTTTCATGACTGTGAACAATGGCACAGCTGCTTCAGCAAGTCGAAAGATATAATTCCTATAAAACTCACCACTCCTAGAAATGTATGCAGTTGTTTTACATTGCTTAGAGTAGGAAATCCTTTTATGAATTCTACTTTATCCGGCTGTGTTTTTATGCTGAAAGGTGTCAAAATATGCCCTAGAAAGGTCCTCTCTTCAAAACAGAGACTTATTCAGTTTAATTGTCATACCCGCATATTCCAATTTAGAAATGACAACACTTAAAAGCTCCAGATTCTCTTCAAATGACGTATAAATTATTAAACTATCATCTACATAAGCCCTTGCGAAATCTGTGCATTCCGGACCCAGCATAAAGTCAATGCAGGCGGGTGAATTCAGCAACAGTGTTGCATATACAAAATGGCATAACTTTAAAGCAACATTGGTGGATGATAAACAAAATTGCTACATACTTTTGGCTCTCATCTGACAGTGGAACTTGCCAGTAGCCTGATGTAAGGTCTAAAGAGCTCATCTACTTGACATCAGAATACAGCTGTAGAATATCTGTAATATATATGGGGCTCTCCCAGTCTAACACTGTGATCTTATTCAGCACCTTTCTATCCAAACACAATCGGACAGAGCCGTCCTTGGTAATGCACACCATAGGATTACTGTACGGGCTTGATGTACGTTTGACTATATCCCCTCCAACATAGCTGCAAATAATTTGACGCTTCCTGAAAGTAACAATTTGGTATTAAGTAAGAACTGCGATGAAATGACTCATTTTCTCTGACTTTTATGTTAGAAGTGTATAACTTGTTTAGGCGAAGCTTCTCTGAGAATGTTTTGTGGTGTTGCATTAATATATTACGTAGCCTATTCTGTTGCAGAGCAGTGAGCATAGAAACATCTGATATAACTCTCACAATATCTTCAGGTGAAGAGATAAATTTCAAATCAGATTGTGTAGCAGCATTGAACAAACTCACGTCTCTCTTGATTAAGCTAATGAAATTATCTGTATATCTTCAACATGTAAGTTGGATTGCAACATCATCAGTAAAATCTGAAGTTATTAACCAGCCACCAAAATTAAGTCCCATGTGGTATTTATGTAGGAAATAAATTCCAAGAATAACAGGTTTTGCTAAGCCTTTCACAATCAATACGGCTACTTCTTTATCTGTGCCAAGACCTCGAATCTTCAAAACAGTTTATCTAGTGACAGGAGGGAGGGAAGCCTGGATGTAGCACCTATAATCTTGATTTGCGGCACAGGAAGCAAAGGTATCAAACAATTCTTCCACAGCGTCTTCAGAAATACAGCTGATTTCAACTCCACTATCCAACAATATTGGTATTCTTACATTCTTCGACATCCAAATTCAGCTCAGGGCACAAAGCTTCTCGAAGTCATTATTCAACAAGAATTCCTTACTCTCTTGCAGCACTACTGTAGTTATATTTTTCAAAGGAATTTCAGAAACTTTTTCCATGGAATTTACCTCAGCATCAGGAAAAACTATTTCATCAGATTCATTATTTATTTCTGTTGTTACTGTGCACATCTCCTGGAGTTCACTCATAGTGCGAACTTAAGATTGGAGACCATAGTCTTTAGCCCTTAGTAGTTTAACGCACCGCTAGGAGCATTGGGGGTACTCAAACCCACACTCTGCTATGTAGTGTTTCGGTACTGGTATTCAAGAGTGTAAATAGGAGCAGTAGGATTTAATTGCTTCTAAAGTGAATAATACACAATTTCACTGGTTTAGCAAGCAGCACTGCTCTTGCCTAGTTGTTGATAGGTAAGCGTTGCGAGTTGTGTAGCTGACTTCACCACTGAAGGGCATCTTGCGGTCATGTTTGCTCTCCTGCTTGCCTATTCCGGTGGTAATCCAGGTTGTTCCTGGGCCAGTTCCACCAGTGTGGCCTTGTATTTAGGCATCCCTAGCCGTATCCACCCCGAAAATTTCCATTTTTGCTGTTGTCGCTGTGGCTAGTGAGAGGCACTTCTTCCTGAGCAATGAAATTTACCCGTGGCTGGCGTAGGGTATTTTCTTCCTGTGTATTCCAATTTGCCTGAAAGTTATGGTTCTTCTCTCGAGCTGTGTTTGTTTGTATTTTTGTTTTTTTCTCAAGTAAACAATGTTGAAGCAGCTGGCCCCGAAATTCAGTGATTGTCAAGTCCATGTGACCCACGTGAGCAACTTGGTAATTAATCGGGAGCTGTGACATTACCATGGACACAAATTCTGTCTGAGACATGGGGGGTGAGAGATGTCTACTCTTTTTGTACATAGAGCTGATGTGGTCGTCAAGGGATTGTGTCCCCTTGGGATCGAACTTAGTTGTGTGCAGTCGAAGGCTTTCCTGGATTTTTAAATTCCAAAATTGCTCTTGAAATTTTATTAGGAACTGTCCATAAGTTTTGGTGGACAACTTGGCAATATCCCACCAATGTAATGCAGTACTTTACAGTGCATGATCCACACATTTCAATTCCTCTTCATCTGACTATCAAAATGTGGAAATATATTCTGTGAATTTTTTTATGAATGTCATAGGGTTAACACACTCACAGTTGCTAAAGGACCGAATTTCACGCACCCAGTGATGGAGTGGGTACGTGCTGGAAACAACGGGGTAGTCTTTACTGTTCCAGTCTATACGGGTGGTACCTGGGGAGACTTGTCAAGATGATCTAATGGTGTCTCATCACAGCAGGAAGCAGGTCTAGATTGGCTTGCTTCAGTCACTAGACGCAAGTGTATTCTTTCCTCCAGTTGTCAACCTAAGTGGAATATGTCTTCTTTCAGGCTCTTGGTGTCATTAACCGGCTGGGTTCTCAGGCTACTTTTGTCTGCCTCTACCTTTTCAGCAACCCCGGCCATTTCACTGTGAACTCTTGGAGATCTCTCTTGTGCATCTGAAAATGCTGCTCGATTTCGGAGAATTTAGATTTTTCCCCTTCATTTCAATTACACTTTTCTCAACTATGTTCAAACCACATTGTATTGGTCCAACTTGTCTGTAAATTTGATACTCGCCACTGTTAGCATTTCTGTTAGTTCTGTGGTGTTGTAACAATTTCTCTGTTAGGGCTGATGTCATTTTCTCTAGTGCTATTTACACTGCTGTGATCTGAGTATGCGCTGCAGATATTTGTGCTTGCACATTTTTGGCCATAGTATCTTGTAAAGTATTCACCTCAGTGATCTGCGCCTCTACCTTGGTAGTCAGCGTGTCCTGCAAAGTCTTTACCTTTGTAATCTGTGTCTCGACCTTGTTAGCGAAGTTTTCCTGCAAAGTCTTTACCTCAGACATTTGTTTTTGTACTTACTCTTGTGCTCTTTTAACCACTTTTACATTTTGTGCCATTTCTTTCATCATTTCAGTGATGGTATCATCATAGTTACAAGATGAGGCAGTGTCTGTATCACTCACTTCATTAACTTCCCTCTCAGCACATGGCCTAACTTCTTGTCTGTCTACTGCCGTACCTTTTCCATCTTCTATTATCTTATTCATACTTTTCTTTTGTCTTAGGAAGTACTATTTTTCATTGTCACTCATTCTTTCACCACAAAAAAAAATGTCTAGTATGTATATCACAATAAAACACAGGATGATTACTTACCAGCCTCTTTTTTCTCTTACTTAAATTTACTTGTATAATCACCTTCTGTAATTTTACATTTATTATACCACAATTACGCAACTTACCAAATGTGTTAGTAGGTTTTCTGTTGGCTTGGACTTTAACCCATTATCTCTGGACTTATTGGACATAGTACATCTTTGTTTCCCTCGTTACTGCTTCTGTAGTTTTCTTGCAGGTTGGCCCCATGTTATGACTCCAGTCTCTTCTGCAACACCTCCCTAGCCTGTGATTTATAAACAGATGTTTTACTACACCAGACAGGTAGAATTACTGAACAAATGTAAGAGGATGATCTGAGACCAAAACTTACAGAACCTAAACAGATATATTTAGTTCTCTACTCTACTATACTTGGTTTACTCAGTTGGCATAGACTGAAGTACACATGAGACAAACTCAGAAAAAAATAGGACAGGCCCCAGATGGAGTAATGTGCTTGTTTTATCTCGGGTATTTATGGCATGAACTAAGGGATACCAAATAAATATTCAGAGGTCAGTAAATGTTCAAAAATTATTCAGAATCAATGAATAGTCATTATACAGTTAAAATAGTGCATGTTACCATATTACTGATTGTGATCAATTGAAGGAAAAAATCCTCTTGTGGATGACTATGTTGCAGTTTACTAACTGTCCACAAACAAAAACTACCAGACAAACATCTCCACAAATATCATCAGATTTCAAAAATATTTCCTCTTCATGTATAATATATCCAAAACACCATATACAATGATTAATTTAAATCAAAACTCTGGCATTGAAAAATTAGAACATCACACAACACTTGATTTTTCACATCAATTAGCAACAATTAACTTACACATATTTTTGCATAGCACAATTCAATAGCAGACAAGAAAAAATTAATGACATAGAGCAATTAACTGCATTTTAAGTTAGTGGTTGATAATAAGGTAGCTATGATCTGACTAACACGTATATTAAATACTGTAACATTCAAAACACCCACATTATATAATGTAAACAATAAGTACAGATTTTAAGTAATGAAACATAATCAACACCTTTACTTATCCACAGTTATTTGTTTAGCTAGCTCATATATTTGTGTTAGCATTGAGTCTATAAATAATAAAATAAACATACCTGTTTTATACAAATTGAGTGAGTTGAAAGAAAAACCTAAACAAATACTAATAGTTTCACATACCTAAGTAAGACAATGTTTAAAGATCTGTGTATCTTTATTCATCTATGGCACAAACTCTTTGTGATGTAGACAAAGCAGCATTGGTACGAACTGAGAGATTCAAATGACTGGCAGAAACAATTTGAGCTTGGTTATTTTATTCATTGCCCCTTGGTAGCAAAATGTTGGAAGCGAAAAAGGTGCCTCCACTAATGTTAGTTTATAATAATTTAAATGGGTAATTAACTTAATTAGGGTATTTTAAAACCAATTTTGAAATTTGAGGTAATCTCTGAGGGAGTTTAATTTAAAATGACGTTTAGTGAAATATAAGTTGTAGTTAGCAAGTACAAATGTTATTAATTTTGGTTTATATAAAAAGGAACAATTGAGTTTGTGGAATGGTAAGGAGATTATTAACTATTTAAACATGAAAGTCATTTAACGCTTGTTGCGCTGGTGAATGCTCCCAGAGGCTGGTCTGTAGTTTTGGTTCAGCATTCTGCAATGTCCGTACTCCTGAGTAAAGGAGGTTTGATGAAAGAGACAAAATCGCAGCAATTTCATCTACGTAGTTAAAACCTCATGCCCATTGCACAGTTAGATTCAAAGTTGCTGATGAGCTGGCACTTCCCAAGTGCAGTATTGAGCTGACAGGTAGTTTATTTCCTCTAATTTAAACATTTACAGCAGCTGCATGTGAGGCTAGACGGCCAGCATCATGGAGATTCATACATGTTATGCAGCCATACCGTGTACAGTAACAGTTAAATTGTGTAGTTAAGTTGGGATTAACTTAAATTATGTGACTTATTTTTGTTTTGTTTTTTATTATATTTAGGTGTTTACAGTCAATGTCCAACTATCCACAGTAATCACAGTGGTGAGAGCTGCAGATAATCAAAATTATTGATAACTGTTTTATGAAAACATGTTTTTTCAATTATGTCTTCTGATTTGGAAACTTTGAATGTTATATGAACGTATACATTGTAGCGACCACGAGAATTTGTAGCTTTGTGCAAGGTTGCATAGTTACAGCTTGGCACTTTTTTTTCCAGTCTTCCTAAATCCTTCATTAAATTATCAGTCTTAGTTCAGCAGTGCAGCTGCTGCATCTTCACTTCTGTCTGCCAGATTCTGTATTGTAGTTGCAGCAGTGTCTCACTTGCTCCATAGTTACCGAGCTGCTTTATTAGCCAGAAGCATACATTTAATATTTAAAGGTAGAGGACAACAAAAGAGGAAATAATATTTAATCATTTTCGTGTATGTTTATCTTTTCAGCTACAAAACTTAAATGAAAATAGATTAGTGTAACAAATAACTTATTCATTACTCTTATGTATGGTCTTTTATATAACATTTTTGGACTGATTTTCATACAGGCATTGAATTTAATGTTGTACTTACTGCAGCGTTTTTGCAGTTACTGTACAACATTTTAGTAAAAAAATGTGGTTCAGAAATTGGGCAATAAAGCCTGAATTCTTTTTAACCTTCTGAACTATTATTTTTGAGTGGCAAAAGAGTGCTAGATGCTTACTTAACAATTTTCTGTTGGTTTTCACTTGGTATGGTAGCAAAACTTAGCATAAAAATGCTAATTTGGCTGGCAAGCTATGGGGCATTGCTATTTTTTCTATTCATAAGCCAGCACAGCAATGTTGCCAGAGCCTAAATCTAGCTGTTTTGTTCTTATAAGCAAATTAACTCTTGTATGAGACATCAAAAATTTCTTACCTCATAATCTGTGTACTTAAAAATATACAGATGCATCCGTTGCTGTACAGTGAACACTCAAAATTAGGTTCTGTTTTAGTTAGTCCTGTTGAATCAGTATCTACTGGTTCAACCAGCCTGAAATTATGTTATCTGTGAATGTGCATCACAAGGACAATGGTTGAATTTTTTAACACATTCTCAAATATAAACTTAAAAATAAAGTGAGCAGTACTGAAATATAATGTGCGGTGCTTCTCCCCAACACTTGCATTTTGGACTCTGGATTGAGTCATGTGC
Source organism: Medauroidea extradentata (assembly GCA_003012365.1). Lineage (NCBI taxonomy): Eukaryota > Metazoa > Arthropoda > Insecta > Phasmatodea > Phasmatidae > Medauroidea > Medauroidea extradentata. The sequence goes on along the minus strand of PNEQ01043102.1, from coordinate 12,229 downwards.
GTTAATTGAATTTATCCTCAGGCTGGAAGTGTTTTAATTTTGTGATGGACGCTTGTGTGAGCGCCGTTCTACGTTTTGTAACTTTCATCACTGGCTTTCCTCAGCTTCGGGCGAGGTCGGGCGTTTTCGGAGCCGCTCGTGCCCCCACTCCTGTCTGCCCCCTCTTTCCCCGCCTCCCTTCTCACGCTTCTTACCCATCGGTGCCTTCGCGCCCGCCAAAGCCGGCACTCCGGTGCTATCCTCGGACCTGACTGGTTGCTTTGCCCTCTCAGCACTCTGTTGGTAAGTTTGATTTAATGTTTTGCGTTCTATTATTTTCGTGGGTCGTTCGAGCTCTGTTTGTCGGCAAGTCACGTGTCCACGTATATTGAGTTCAGTTAATTTCCGGTTTGTTAAATTTGTACCAACGGAGTTTCGAGGGGTTACGTGAAATAAAATTTTATTATGCTTTATGTTGATGTATGTGCTTTGAGTGGGAACTCTATGCCAGCGTAACTTTCATCTCTGTAATATGTCTTGAATTTATAATATATCATGCACCTGAATTCTTGAATGTTGGCTCTATTTTATTTTGAAGGTATTAACAACTCTGACTCCCTAACCCGTCTTGTGTTCGTGTCCAATTTGAGCACAATAAGACCAAAACAAGTACTGTAAATACATAGATCTCCGTGAAAATTTAAATTTCTATTTTAAAATGTTATTGTACTGTATTAAGAAAAGGTATTTTTAATGTGTATATTATTTAATTGTAATTATATTAATTTTTAAATTTTATAAGACTCTTCAGTTTCTCATTATACAAAGTCCACCCCATGTAAGAATTCCATATTTTGACAGTTGATGGTAATATATATTCAGTGCATTGTTTGGCCTAATGACGCAGTTGTAACAGCCTTGAATAACAAGTCAGTTAACTTCCACTGCTGATACTGAAAATAGTGGGTAGTGTACGTGAAAAATAAGTAAGCATTTTGGAGTAACAATTATGTAGAAAACAGCACCATATCTGATATTAGTGAACTATTTTATTTTATTGAATTTGCAACTTTTGTGTTACTATTTTACAAACGACTGTAACACATACCAATTTACCTGCAACCAAAGGAAGGCTATGTTGCAACTTCCTGAGTGTAAACTTTAAACTGTCTTGTGTGTTTGTGATTCTTATAAAGTGGTTTTTACAACACAGCGATCAAATGATCAGCAACAAGCATCAGACAATCTGAGCCTTGACGTCAGCGACTGGCGCGGAAACATTACACATGTAGCTGACATTGAATTGACATTCTTTGCTGGCGACGGGCACAAAGAAGAAAAGTTGTTTACATTTTTACATTCATGCTTCTATTTTCAATGTTAGAAAAAGTAGTTAAATATCAATATCATTTTGACAAAATTATACTAAAATATTGGTATTTGGGTAAGTTAATTTATCCTATTGCTAAGTTTGTTGAAATGGAACTACTATATTAGTTTCACTTTATTTTTTGGTAGAAAATTTAACCTCTGCTTTCTGTTTTGTATTTAATTATTTAAATTTATACGATCATGAACATACTACTATTAATTTATTTTCTGTATCACCAGTGCCTAGGGATATTTCATAGCGCTATTACAAATAGATGACAGGAACTCGTCACTGGCGCCAAACGCCAAGCTTATTGTGAAAATTGCTTAAGACATTATTTCAGTATTATGTGCATATATGTCACATATTCCAATGCAGAGATTTAAAAAATAAGATCCTGTAATCTCAAACAACCACAGCGAAATAAGACGTTTCAGAAGGAATGGAGGACATGTTACTGACTTGGGAACTTGAAAAAGTTCACGACCTCCTGGCTGCTTGGCATTTCTGCAAAGATATTTGCAGCGTTAGTATCATTAAAGCCAGCGTTAATCATTACAGAGTAGACTATGGAAAATAAAACCAACCTATTTTTGTTACCTACCGTTCATTTCAATAGAATTAGTGGGTTAACACTTAGGTTCGTGTTGAAAAAAGCATTCAGTCTTATATTTCTTCTAAGCTTTACTCAATTCTTTTTGTACAGAAAAGCCCATGTTTAATGTTTTTCAGCTATTAAATGGTACAGTTTAATAAATCTTCCAAACCACATCTTGTTAATAAATAGGTTGTATGCCTGTCTATAGGAAATAATGATTAAGCCTACATAGGTATTCACAAAAAAATGGCTTGTATTTTCGGGGCATTAAAGAATACTTGTTTATTGATATGTATTATAAAATTATTTGTAAGTTGAGCTGAGCAATTTGGCCTATATTATTACCCATGTTTGTTAATTATTTAAGCTTATATTAAAATATTTCCATATTGGTTTCACTATTTGAGTATGCAAGTTTATTCTACATGGTCTGCAAGAAATTTTGCGAGTTAAAGTATTATGAGTGATAAAACTATGATAACACTGATAATTAAGAAACATTACAGATTTGTTTTAATTTTGAAGGTATTTATACTATTATTATAACTTCTTTGTAGGTGTCAGGTAACAATAAAAACCAAAAGTTAGAAACCCATGCATTAAAATTTTTTTGTAGTGTTCTAAAATGTTTACAAGAATTTTGGGCATAGCATACCTATATATACTAGAAATAACCATGAATATTTTATGATTGTGTTACCATGAAATGGGGCAGCACTCTACTGTGGATACTACGAGTGCTGGTCTAACAAAACTGTCTCTTTTCAGGCAGTCAGTTATAATGGGGCAGCAGCTGCCTGGGTCGACACTGGTGCAAGTAAAATAAACAAACTGTCTCCTTAGTTTACAATATTATTTAAGGCAGCAATTGCTGGGAGATGCTGAATCTCAGAGCCTTGATTTCTCTGTTACCAGGATAGTCACATTTGTGAGTAACGGTTATTAAGTTTTTTAAGCAATTAAATTACTATTTCTTCCCATTATATTTATTTCAACCGGTAAATTTAGCTACGGAGGAAAACCCGAAGAAGTGATATTTTAACTTATCACTGTATCTGCAAGATTGTCGGGGTATGGAACTGACACCAAGAACCACAACGCCCTCTTTGCCCCTCGAACTCCTCGCTGCCTGTCGTAAGCTGTCGTCAGTGACCACGCCTCTCACTGCCAAACCCCCTCAACACGGACGTCCGTCGTGGTGAAGTGGCACCATTTATAGGAATGCGAACCCCCCTCTCTGTTTGGCCTCGCTTTTATAGCTAGTGACGCCCTGATGTCACTCGTAGTTACCACAACAGCTAATCCGCCTCTCGGCTGCCGTGAATCTCTCTTACTGATGTTTGACCCTGGTGTCATATGCATTGAGTGTCTACAAATAACTGGTATATTTTTTATCAGTTGCATAAAACAAGAAAAAAATATATGCTACATTAATTTTACTTCACTTTTTCTGTGAACAAGTTAAAAATTAAATTTGACGTGTTTGCCCGTGAATGTAGTGGTAATCATCTAATGCTTAATATGGCTGTGCAGAAAGAAACTACATGGTATATAGTTTATTACCTACATGTCTCAAATTATATTATTAATTTGACATTGGTTCAACGGCTGATGGGACTTATAGTAGTCTTCAATTACTACACCATCGAGATCGCGGCCTCCTTCTCCACCTCTTACGACCTCTCTACCCCACCATTGCTGCCTGACTAATACATTCTCAGAGTGCCATCTATGCCAGCTCAACACCAATCAAAATCTGTCTGTGATTAACTCATGGGACGAACAATCCACATTACGTACTCATTTGGGTGGATTAATACATTGAGGTTCACGTTACTTTGAAATTTGTGCAAATAAAGTTCCAGATGTTAAAAGTCAATGTGATATGGTTATCAAAAAATGTCGCCAGTATTTTTATACCTGAAGAAACTGACAAAACACATTAATATGTTAATTGGGAACACAATTTGCAGCCAGTTTGAGAAATAGATCCACGGTGCAATATCTCCATTAGTGTCCAGTTGCTCAAGGGACTATCACCAATGATGTAACAAACAATAAGCTTGTGAACCAGGCTACATGCCTTAACGCCCTTCAAATATGCCTTCCAGAGCCTTCCTCTCGTGCAGAAATTTTCGGATAGTTAAATTATTTTCAAATCAAAATGCAAGTATTTTTTAAATTCTGTTGTTATAGAGGCCTAGATATTATCATATTAAAAACTATAATAATTATAGTTTTCCATTTTTGTAGATTTCTGGTTTCAAGCCCTTATTTTTCTATAAAAAATACAGTTTTTAATTTTTTACTTGAAAGTAAGGCAAGTAGTGCTACATAAATAAACTTCCACTAATAAAATACTTACTAGGCAAAAAATATCTCATCAAATTTTGATCAGTAGTTAAGATTTTATTAACGTCGACTTATGTATATTTTCTTAAGAGTTCAGCCAAAATCAACAACTCAACAACTCAACAAAAATAATTTAAACAACCATAAATCTCAGGACTAATCATGTATGTATATAAACACAGTTTATATTCAAAGTGTAAAGTATCAAATGTTTAGTTAATATAATTTACTTTAATATTCCTCTACCTAGTTTACAATACAAAAAACACGCAAAAAGCAACTAACCTACATCATCACTGTACATAAGGTACTTAATCAGTGCCGGTGTTGTAAAAAAAAGAATGTATACAATTTTCAGGGTGCTAATATACGTAATTGTACAGTATTAGCACTAGTATTTTATAGGTTGGTACTTTGGTAGCATTTTGGAGGTTAGATACATAAACACACCAACGATATAATTCTTTTCACTATTATGGATAAACCCCTAACTCATGTAGTGTACACATTTTAGTTATTAATAGTATTAACGTATATTAATTACATTATTATAAGCATTATATTTAACTTTATCAATCACTCACTAGGCCTAACAGAATGTTCATCACTAAACATACTGGTACTGAGCAATGCACAAATTAATATTTTCCTTTTTATTAAATTTATTAACTATACCACGTGTCAAATTAAAAAATTTCTTCACTTGACACGTACACAAAGGTATCCAATTAATATTTGAGGTTACATTACCACATCTCACAACACTGAAAGCTTAAATATTATCAACCTATAGCTTAAGTGAAATTACAAAAGTTCCTATGTTTCTCCACGTATTCACTGAGCGAGATGATGCGGTGGTAACATGATAGACTAACAAACATTGGTTATGTAAATATACTTGTCTGACTTACAACTAAAGGACTAGACTATTAGGCATAATTCATTAGTTTAAACATATAATCAACCTTGACGTGAAAAAAATAATAATAAAATAATTTTTTCTTATCATTTACTTTCTGACTACATGACATTCATTGTTCTTATTTATTTCAGTTTATTTGCAAAATAAAATTCTCCCTACCAGAACAATTTCATCTCAGTTACTAAGTATTTTTATGTTAGGCCTACTCAAAATTATTTTGATTAATTTTTTAAAAATTTCTTAACATTCAAACCATCCAACCAAATGTTACATAAATAAATTAATATAAATACAAATCTCTGGTAAATAGTCAACCTTTCCATTACTTTCTTAATTTACTACAGCTGTAACCTTGTCATGAAAGAGAGAGAAAAAAGTATATACTTCACAATATATCTGTTTTAGTCACTCACACTTTAATTCTTTCCTAACTCCTCTGATTGTTGTTTTTCCTTCCATGAAAGTTCTTCTAATAAGTCCTTTGTTTGGGCCTCCAAAAAGCAGTTTAAATTATCTTGGCTAATTCTTGAACAGTCTGCCTGCCTTATCCGCGGACTTCGTATCCGCAGTTTTTACCAACCGCGGTTGGAAATTGAAAAAAAAAAAATATTTTTAAACACAAACATGAAATGCTTAAAAATTTTTATTTTTGCACGCGCCGCACACAGTATGCTGCATGAACTACTAGCACGTTACTTGCCATGCACGAGAGCAGCAGTGTTGTCAGCCACTGTTATCTGCTTCATTACGCAATGTACTAGGTGCATGCGGTAAGTTTATTAACAAGCGGGCGGTGAAGGCGGGAACGGCAAAGAAGTGATGCTGTGTCGAATGTGCGGGTGGCAGCGGTACTTCACCTGCATACATCATATTTGATATTTCTCGCAGGCCACGCCACCTGCCCGCAAACTGTTCCACGCAAAACACACACCTGTTTTTAATTATATTGGCTCGTTTGTCCACTTGCTGCTCGCATGTAAGGCACAGTCTGAAAGTGCATGTACTGTGTGCAATTATACACGATTCCGTGGCCTGCAGTTTAATCTTTCCTAAAAATAAATACTGTCGTATTCCTTCTGAACCAAAGAGAGATTGCAAAGTTCTTAGTTTAACTGACAAAATGAAAATGCTGCATTTAATAAAAGACAACATGTCTGTTGCAAAAGTGGGTCTAGGTATGGGGAAAAAAACAAGCATGTCATTTGTATGTCACAAAATAAAGCTGCACCAAAAATGGCTAAAAAAAATTGCACCAAGTTGATTTTTAGTGTAATCAGTGACGCTGTATTAAAAGGGAAACTGCTAAAACTTTGTTATTATCCATGTTTACAGGGTTGTAAAATGTTTCATTGACATGTGAAAATAAAAATTGCATCAAGTTTGTTTTATTTATTTATTCATTCATTCATTCATTCATTCATTCATCTTAATTTTATGTGGCGAAATTAAGGCGAAGTCACCTTGTCTTACACTTAACCGATCACCATACAATAAAGAAAACAGAAAATAAAAACATTAAGTATCACATTCACTCACACATTCATACATAGATGTCATAATCCACTGTTCATGCTAAATAATTATCTTGTCTACGAGAGTTCAGCACAGCTTTTTGAAATTGGAAGACTGGGCATATTTCTGCCTCACTGAGTCTCCAAGTGCATTCCAAGAGCGTGTCGTGGCTACCACAAATGTCTAGGAATACGTGCTTGTGCAATGCCTAGGTATCAACAAAACTATGTTATCCTTCGAACGATTACCAACATTGTGGCAGGAGAGATAGTTACATTTCTTATAGAGATAGGGTGGGGGTTTTAATACAAAACTTTTATTGAGAGTTCTAAGCTGTGAAGTTTACATTTATGTACTAGCCGCAGCCACAACAACTTTCCGTAATAACAAGAGATATGGGCACTGGTTTTAAAATTAAATATAAAACAGATAAATTAATTTTGAATTTTCTGTAATCTATTTGCCTGCTGTTCTGTAAATTACGTCACAAGAATCAAAACATGGAAAAATTAATACCTGTATAAGATATTTTTTTTACACATTCATGGAGTTAGTTTTTTAGACGCTTCAATGTTTGGAGAGTCGGTCGATAGCGCCTTCTTACTTACGTTAGCAATACTGTGTGACCAGTTAAGTGTACTATTCAAAGAAGTGCATAGGTTTTTGACGTTCAATCTTATTTACAGTTCTGTACCGCCTACAAAGATTTTCGGGAATTCGGAAATTACCGAATTGAGAACAAATTCAGTGTTGCTAAACATGATGGCTTGCGATTTAAGGGGATTAATTTGAAGCCCATTTTCAGCAGACCAATTAAAAAAGACCTCAAGGTCCATGTTAAACTCAGTAACGCTTTTAACGGTGTCAGTCAGAGAAAAGGAATAATATAATTGCAAATCATCTTCATATAAATGATGCTGTGAATATTTAAGCAATTTAGGAATGTTATTAATACACAAAGTGAAAATAACAGGACCGAGTACAGAATCTTGTGGGACACCAGCTCTTAATCTCTGCTAATCAGATTTTGAGTTCCCAGAAATGCTGTATTAAAAATGAAACTGCTTACATTCTTAAGGTGGCCGCCTAGTGAGGGGTATGTTTGTGTGTGAGATGAAAATCTATGAGGTGCTGCGAGCGACGTCGGCCGGCGCATGTATTGTGATAATGCCTCTACGGTCATAGTCGTAAACGCGTGTGCAGTGTTCCCGCCGTAACGTTTTTACTGTGGGACTTTAAGCGGTTACTCTATAATTTTACTAAACGCATCAGAGTAGCAAATTCCAATGTACTTGTAGACCTCAATTCCATACAGATCCATTACATACATCATGAGAAACAACCTTGTGAAAAAGCTCATTTTAGCTATGTTAGAGGACTTTATAATAATGCTTGCAATGTGCGTAATGTCTTGAAAGTCACATTCACAAGTAGTCTGAAGTGTGTTTTCTTTTCGTAGATAAGCATTTTGGATGCACTTTTACTGGTGTCTTGGAAAAACCATAACTTTGAACATACTGTACGCAGTTAGAGCGCCATCCAGGTGGCGCCTTAAGATGAGTCCTCGACTGGCGCATGAACAGCTTTGCAGCATGTTACGCATATTGTTTTTTTTACGCAAAACCGCTCAACTTTTTCATATTATGTACTTTTATGAAAAGAACACACACTTGAAACCATGCTTTTGTGTTTCCAAAAATTCAGCACTCTTGTTAGAGGCATGGTTTCTGGCTTCTCAAAATTGCTAAAAATTGGTTTTTTAGACTGTTATAACTCCGGAAATATTACCTGAATTCGTAAAGTCCAAAGCGAGAGACATAGATTAGATCATACTATTCAAAAATAAAATGTTGTGGTCCCTGCTTAAAGTCCCATAGGGAAAGACTGCAACGAAAACCTTGCATGTCAGTTTGGCCTGTTGCAAATAGAGGTGATTTGCTTTTCGCCAAGCGTGGGATACTGGCTCTTATCGCTACGCTGTTCCACTGCATCAAAGGTGGAAATACCACACCGGCGAAGACTCCTCTTAATTATGGTCAAAATATTTTAGGTTTTTAATCCTATTGTTTTCTGTAATTTATTTGCACGTCATACAAGCAAGAAATGTTTACAGACAAATGCAAAATATTCATGTCTAAGTAGTCAGTGTTGTGCTTGTTCCACTGTTAGTTTATGTGATTAGTTGACACAGATAAAGTAAGCATTACATGCTAGAAATAGTGTTATCAAATGTAATTCTATCAATGCTTGTGGAGACACTCCCTCTCTGCCCAACACACATCGTTAGTTGCCTAGGGAAACTACTTCGGATCCACTCAATAGCAAGTAAATTGGTCGGAAACGTCATGCGATGAAAATCTACCGGCCTTCAAGATCTCAAAATGTTCAACTTGATCCGGGCGCCGGATCCTGTACATCTACCCTGCTCCCGAGCAGGGTAGATGGCAGCCAGCAGACGATACAAGGGAAAGTACTCGTAAAAAGTAAACAAACAGACTCCAGCGTGTGTACATAATAGAAAAAATATGTTGTAAGGTGGTTTGAATGCATGTTCACGGAAAATATGATGTCGGATCGTAGTATTTTTCTTGAACAAGAAGTTTGGAGCGGTTTATCAAGTAAAAAAGTTGTTAGAGTACGTAACTTAGGTATGGAATTAATTACTGTTACTAGTATACAATTTAAATGCTACATATGAATATTATACCAGCACAAAAGGATATTCTTCAATGTTTATACCTGGTTTAATAACATAGGTCTGCCAGATCGACGACTGAAATTACAGCTTCTGTAGAATTTGCTATATTTTTTAAAAAAGCCTGCCAAGTAACTACTCTTCAGATTTACGACCACTCGTTTAGCATCCAACAACTGAGTATATCCAGTCATGTGACCAGTCGTGCCGACCAAGTACTTTTCCGTAAGTACCTCTTGGCAGCGTAGGTTGGAGAGATAGCGTGGCGCATCAGGTCTTGCTGTGTTGCAACGTCAGCAGTGGCTGACCACTTGGCTCGCCGCGCATTGTTGCCATGTCACCTCATCTTCACGCTCACAATGTGGCTGCCACTGTATATCTAACATGCGCCGTATTGCACATGTTATGTGCAAATTTCATTATTTTTAAATGTTGTGAGACACTTTATGAACATATTAAAGATCTGACCCTCACACAAATATAGAAGTATGTAAAGTTAGGGGTTAAAATTGTTTTTATATAAAATGCATATGGTGGTTTATGTAGGTTAGTAAGGTGTCTTTAATATATGCTGTTTTCGGTATCCGTGGTATTTCCTGAATCAAAATACCACAGATAAGACTGTATCTCTATTTTCCTTTGAAATTAATTCACTAGCTCAATAGTAATGAGACTAAACTTTTAATAAGTCTCAACCTTCATCAAATATTAATTCTAGAACATACTGTACAAGCTTCCTTTTATTATTTTTCAAAACACTGCAGCAAATGAACTGGCCACGCTTCTGCTCGACACCTGCCTGCAGTTTTTAACAGTAACCTTACGTTATATGCTGGCTTCTCTCTTCATTCCTCTCCATTGTCTTTGTTGATTATTTGGTGACTAATATTAGTGATAAGTGTCAGCATACATTCGTCCTTCTGCTGGCTACATGGTGTTACCGCCACTGTTCTGTGAACAGCCACCACCCTGGCATTGCTGATGGTTCCAATATAGGTTCTAGGGCCCCCCGAGGTACTTGGATTCCCTCGAGTCCCTGTTCAGCGGTGCTAGCTGTGGTGGGTCTTGCTCTTCTGTGTGACTAAAAAGTAAGGTTGTAGTGATCCTTCGAAACTGAAGAGAGATCTCAGAGTTCTTAGTTTGACTGAGAAAATAAAAATGCTACATTTATTAAAATACTACTTGACTGTTGCAAAAGTTGGCCATAGGTATGGAAAAAAAACGAGTGTATCATTTGTAAGTCATGAAATGAAGTACGAGAAGTAAGATTATGCGATAGTAATTAATTTTATACCAGCAGATACAGACTAAACACAATACTATGTTAATTGGGACATATTTTGTTGCCAGATGGACAAATAGGTCTGCGGTGCAGTACCTCCGTCAGTTGCACAGGCACTATCACACAATGTAACCAGCACTAAGCTTGCTAACCAGGCTACATGCCTGCGTGCCCCTGGAACGTGCCTTTCAGAGCCTAAAACTTTGACCTTCCAGTGATTCACATTCATGATGTTGCTATCCTCCTAGCCTGATACTTCAAAAATCGCAATTGAAGCGAAATGCAGCAAAATGTAATTTAGAAAAGATGCTTAAAAATTTAACTTTGATAAAAATAAGTCCAAAAACAATAGGATTCAAATAAAAATGAATAGCAGAAATGACTATATCCAAACTCTCACTAGCAGTTATAAATTTTTACATTTTTTTTCTAATTTTAATTTTGTTATTAGCATCCCGAATTGTCTTGGGCCCTGCAGTATCAATCTTCATTATATATCATTAAATTTGACAGGTAATAAATAAAAAATTTGTCTGTAACTGTTTGACTTAAAATGAACCTCTTGCAAAAATTGAATTTTAAAAATTATAATTTTTTCTATATTAGATGGAGGCCATGTGCCAGTGCATGTCACAACCATCAGTAGCGCAATAGTTACTGTAATGTATAGTATTTTGCATTAACACTGTCATTTATGTAGTTGTGCATAATTGGCAAGAATGACGAAGCTTGCTAAATTCATAATGGAATTTTACAACTTTGGTAGTAAGCAGTTATTTTCTTGATCTATGTCTAATCATGGATTACTCATCATAGCAGGAACTATGTGCAGATTTTGAAATACAGTCAGTATTAGAAACAAATAGCCTGTCTGTGAAGTAAAAGTAACCATAATAATTGCGACATATTTTGAATTTTAATGAAATCATAAAATTGTAGACCTGTTTTGACCATCAGCTGAAAAGCATATTATGGCAGAAGGATACTGTTGAACTGGGAACATGTTAGACACTAGTAGGCATAAATTAGTTGACCTCTCGATTTGACATTCTGGAACACACTTATATGCTTTATTCATATCATACATACTGCACATCTCTCCACACCAAAAGGAATACATCACCAACACAGAGGCGCTACCTATTTATAAAAAAAAAAAAAAATATATATATATATATATATACAGTGAAACTTCCCAATACCGGACACCTCTGGTGCATAAAAAAATGTCCGGTATTGAGAAGTGTCCGCTATTAGGAATTACAGTAGTATATAAAAAAATATAGTACATATATAAAAAATTTAAATACAAAAATGATAGACCTACATAATTTTCTTAACTCTATACTGCGTTAAACTCTCGCTAGTCCAAGGCCGAATTTTTGTGGTATTTTCGGAGAAATTTTAAAACCTTTCGACGATGTACGGCAATAAATCTTACCACGCGCCGATACAGCTGGCTGGCGGACGTGACTCATCCACACACACTAGCACGCGCGAGCATGAGACTGTGTGCC
>PNEQ01043097.1:0-32315 GCA_003012365.1 Medauroidea extradentata | reverse complement strand
GTACTTACGTAATTCTCAAGGTCAATCTCGACTCTCAGCCTTGTCTATTCTGTCGATTCAAAAAAATCTATTAAAAGAATTGAAAAAAAGAAACTCATTTTACGACGATGTTATAGATATGTTTACAAGGAAGAGTCGCCGCATTGAGCTTTCATTTAAATAATCCAGGTTAGACTTTAGTAGCATGAACTGTGGACAGCTGAGTAGCCAGAGTATTGTGCTGACGAGGGCCGCCTTCTCTTTGCAGCCAATCACTAACGACCATTCAAATCCACGGGTAAGTCATGTTGTTACAGCATTCTCTTGTAGTGCAAAAAAAAAAAAAGTAAAGGTGACACGGTGTCACATTTACTTTTTTTTATATTTGTTTTTAAAACGCAGTTTTCCTGGTTCGCAGACGGGCAGGACATATCACAATTTTAATAACCTGCGTTGTAGTTGTTTTTCCAAATCAAACATTATTTTGTTCAGTTTATGAAACATTAATTTTACTTGTTTACGAAATAATGCTCTAGTACATATCACTGTACTATTGGATTGGTTCAGTAATATCAAATGTTTGTATATGTGAATGAACGTATTTTACTTGTGTGGTGTGGTCTGTGTGTACGGATATAAGATATATGTTTGTAAATACATATATTTAATATAGGCTAAACACAGCATGGGTCATGTAGGGCCAGCTACATCCCTTCCACTCCGAAAAAAAAAAACATTCACCTGTTGTTCAAAATAAATCGATGAGTTTTAGCAACATATCTTTAAATGCATTACAATTTTTTCTTAGTTTTATATTCAATATTTACGTTCAGAAACCCTTTAAATAGCACCAAATTGCAGACCCCCCGCTTTAATGGCAGGTACTAGCGGAAAACTTCCTGTATACATACTTGCTTACATAACCATCCAATCCACGCCTCGCCACTGTTGACATGTCTATTGGAGCGCCTAGCGTTGTGAGCCGCTATTGAAAGGGAGGGCCGTTGTCTGTCACCACTTCTTCCGGCAACCCAAATGCTGCGAACAGTGTTTGAAGTTTCCCCACCGTGTGGGAAGCAGTTGTAGCCGTCATTGGAATTACTTCCAACCACTTGGAAAAGGCGTCCACCACTATTAGGAATTTTCGTCTCTGTTCTTCCGCAAAATCCAGATGCATCCGTTGCCACCTCCGAGTTGGCTAACTCCACTGCTGTAAGGGCACTTCCTGCGCCGCCTTTTGAGTTTGCTGACACAGACTACACTGGTGCACCGTTTCTTCTACTTGCTTGTCCATGCTAGGCCACCACACGTAGCTTCTGACCAGCATCTTCATTCTAATGACTCCGGGATGCCCCTCATGCAACAATTTCAATACTTCCATGTGCAATTTCTCCGGAATTACCACCCTATTACCCAGTAGTACACAATCTTGTTCCAAGGACAACTCCATCCTCCGAGAGGCGAAACACTTAACCTCTTCTGGGACTGTAGTTGGCCACCCCCGCCACACCATGTCTGACACTTTTGACAGGACCGGGTCCTTCTGGGTAGCTTCCGCAATATCGGCGGCCCTCAATGGACAACCTGTGAGAGGTGCGAAGAAAAACACTACCTCATCCTCCTGGGAGTTTCTTCCTTCCATCTCCGTTGATGGCGAAGGTAAGCGTGATAACGCGTCTGCATGACAGATTTCCGAGCCTGGTCTATACTTCACCTCGTACTTGTAGGCTCCTAACACTATTGCCCATCGCTGTATTCGGGCTGCCGCCATGACTGGAACACCGCGCTTCGTACCAAATAAGGCAGTGAGTGCCTTATGATCTGTTACCAGGACAAATTGTCGCCCATACAGGTAACTGTGGAACTTCCTTACGGCAAATACTAAACTCAGAGCTTCACGTTCCACCTGACTGTAACCCATTTCTGCCTTTGACAATGTTTTAGATGCAAAGGCTATAGACCGTTCTTCCACCGGATGGCATTTGATGTGCTAGCACTGCTCCCACTCCGTATGCACTTGCATCTGCCGTCACTATGAGTGGCAGCGCTGGGTCATAAGGTACTAATACTGGACTGCTTAGCAACATTCCCTTACTGTCGTTGAATACTCTGCTACAGTCTGCGGTCCACTGCCAGATCTGATTGCCTTGCAACAACAGGTATAGTGGGTGTAACACCGTTGCTAGGTCGGGAAAGAACTTGCTGTAAAATTGTAACAACCCCAGATACGAGCGAAGTTCAGTAATGTTCTTTGGAGCCGAAGCCTCCTGAATGTCTTTCATCTTGTCTTTAGTGGGTTGAATGCCCTCGCCTGAAAGAGTGTGACCAAGATATACTATGCTCTTGCAAAGCAACTTACACTTCTCCTCTCTAGCCCTGATACCAAAGGTTTCCAATCGTTTCAACACCTCTTCCACCCGCCTTCGAGCCTCCTCGAAACTAACGCCCACCACTAAAATGTCATCTAAGTACACCTGTACTCCTTTTATCCCCTTCAAGACCTGCTCAATCGTTTTCTGGAAGATACATGGGGCACTACAGAACCCAAATGGAAGGCGAGTGTAACGATATAGCCCCTTATGTGTGTCGATAGTTAGCAAAGGTTGGCTTTGTTTGCTAACAGGCAACTGAGTATATGCGGAGTGTAAGTCAATTACAGAGAAAACCTTAGACCCGGCCAGTTAACTAAAAATCTCCTCTGCTTTGGGCAGAGGGAAATGACCCAGCTCCACTACTGGGTTCAACGTTACCTTATAATCAGCACACAAGCGAATCCCCCCATCTCTATTTCTTACACACACTATTGGCGTCGCCCAATGAGACCTACTCACTGGGTAAATCGCTCCAGCTTGCACTAACCTGTCTAACTCTGCTTCCACCGCTGTCTTCATTGCGAAAGGCACCATTCGTGCCTTGCAAAACACAGGAACAGCACCTTCTTTAAGCACCACCTCTGCTTCTGCACCGGAGATAACTCCTGCTTGGGCTCCGAAAACAGATTTGTATTTGCATTGCCACTCACTGATGATTTCTTCCCGCTCTCTGGAAAAACGCTGATCGCGCACTTGGTGAATTTCACGTAGTTGCGCCCCTTCCAATTTTTTTTGCCATATTTTTCCAATCCAATTGCAATGAGGACAGCCAATTTCGCCCCAACAAGGTAGGTAATGGCTTCCCTTGACTGTCCACCACTACCATCGGCAGAGTTAAGCTCTGACCTTGGTATTCTACCGGAATAAGGCATTCCCCCATGATGTGCAGGGGCTGCCCCGAAAATGTTCTCAAGTTTAACCTGGTGTTACGCAACGCACATGATCTCAACGTTTTTTGATATGTGCTATCCGAACACACGGATACTACAGCCCCTGTGTCAATTATCATCCGTTCCGGGTAACCATTTAGCAGCACATCTACCATAAATTTGTTAGTATCACCCTTCACGTCACTAAAATCAATGTTAAGTAAGTCCCAGTCTTCCATGCTGGCCTCCTCCACATACTGTACCCCTTGTGCCTTACAAGCCCTCCTAATGTGACTTGGTTTTTTACATCCGTTACACATGTAATTTGTAAACGGGCACTGGGCTGCCACGTGTGTAGTACTATTACACCTGTAGAAATTTTTCTGCTGACTCTGTCTGGACCCCAGTCTCGTGCCAATGGCCTCACGAGCACTCCCTGTTTTTCCACTTCCCCTCTGTCTTTGTTGTATAGCAAATGTACAATAAGCATCTCGACTCACCTTGCTTGAGCTGCCCTCTCTCCGGCCTGAATTCCTTGGACTGTTTCACTGCTGTCTCCATTATTAAGGCTTTTTCCAGTGCTGACTGGAAGGTCAGCTTCTCCTCCACCAACAGTTTCTGCACGATTTCTTTGTTGCCTAACCCACTGACAAAGGTATCTCGCAACGCTTCCTCCAAAAATCCCCGTAATCGCATGACAAAGACAACTTTTGTAGGGTTACCGCGTATTCCGATAAACTTTCCGACTCGGCTTGTTTCCTCCGTAATAGCTTTATGCGCTCAGCTATTACAATTTTCCGGGGTGCATAGTGCTTGGATAGTATTGTCACTAGCTCATCATATGATTTGGTTCCCGGCTTGTCTGGCACACACAAATTTTTTAGCACCACGTATGTTTTGGGGCCTAACAATGTCAAAAACACACTGCGTTTTTCTTCACTTTTAATTTTATTCGCCTGGAAATAATGTCCAGCCGCTCCACATAGCACTCGAAATCCCCTTCCACATCACTGAATCCTTCGATTTTTACTAACGCCATCTTGTTCATTCTTCCCGCTCGTTTTATACCGCAACCCAAAACATTGTGATTCGACCTTACATAGTTTCTACGCGCTGTAATTTAACTTACTACCGTCACCACTTATGCACCACTCGCCTACGTAAAACACACACACATCCCATCCTCGATGCCAGTTGTTATATTTGCTGGTGATTTACCGATACCGCTTAGATACACAACAACAAGCGGCCATGGTCCACGGGTGACTGCTGTGGTCAAGTGCACTGCACTAGAATGTTTACAACACTACTGCAGTCAGTTACGACTGCCAATACTACAGTTAGTATTCCAAGTCAATGAAAATCATTAAGTTACAAAATATTAGTATTATACCTCAGACTAGTTAAGTTTAGTGTATTTTTCCAACTTCTGCTATCGATTCGTTAGAAGACACTATCATTTATAGTGCATTATTTGGTGCAGCTGTACGAGCTTCATAATCTCGTGATTCCTCATTATTAAAATACGTCTGCTATGTGCTCTTGCAGCTCCCGAGGTGCTCCTAGGCGTTTTACCTCATGGCGTAGGATGTTTTACTCGTCAGGTCAAGATGCTTCTAGGTCAAAAAGAACACGCTCTTGTATCTCTTCCTCTCGAGCTACAACTTTGGTTGCGAGGGAATGGACAAGCAAATCGTCTGTTAGATGTTATAACGAGCATATTGCTGTTTACTGTACAATTTACTTTTGGTAGCATGTTTGAAATTTGAGTAAATAATATAATTTCCAGGCAAACTTGGACGACGATAGTAAAGTTGCAGCAGATGAATAATGTTTTTGTTAATTTCCACCCAATAAAAGTTG
Organism: Medauroidea extradentata; assembly: GCA_003012365.1. Taxonomy (NCBI): domain Eukaryota; kingdom Metazoa; phylum Arthropoda; class Insecta; order Phasmatodea; family Phasmatidae; genus Medauroidea; species Medauroidea extradentata. The sequence continues at coordinate 27,232 of PNEQ01043097.1, read as the reverse complement.
TATGTTATGGTCAAGGTCATATAAGTAGGTTATTGTATTGTCTGCATGTGATTGTTATAACCTCTAAAAACAGTAGAGGTGTGTAGGTCCGGATATTTTTTGGACCTAGTTCCGAAACCACATCCAGCTCTTCGGAACTGGTACTGGTTTATAGTGCATTATTTGGTGCAGCTGTAGGAGCTTTATGACCTCATGATTCTTCATTATTAATATTTCATAATACACCTGCTAGTTCGGCGAAATTTACAATCAGGCAGTGTTTACAATTCAATCAAAACGATAGATCTTAGTCAACTTGACCCAAATCTTCCAGCTCCTGAGTGTGACCGAGTGAAAGAAACCCAGGAAGAGCCCTTCATGGCTGCCTTCCGTTTTCTGCTGACAACACTGAGAAGGGAACTGTGTTGTCAAGTCATCAGTTAATAGATAATATTGGAACGTTAATTCAGTGAACACATGGAGAATCCATGAGAGAACATATCAGAAATGTGCGTTGCCTAGCAACTACTTCTGTAGCATACCTGTGATATCATTCTTGCGATAAACAATCATGTTCATTTTGTTCATTGTGTAAATTGAATTAACTTTAAAAATAAAGTAGGTATATTTTTAGTAAATTGATGCATATAGCACGACTTACGACTGATTGGTACAATTTTCTTCGTTTTTTTCACGACACAGCTTAAACATCGTGTGTATTTATGTTTTTGAAGTTGTATCGATTATTTTAAAATTAGTAGGAAGGTATGATTCAACCTCTACACATAATTTAGGCTTTACAAAATTCAAACAACGAATGCTTCGGAAATTATAAACAGACGTTAAATAAACATTCTGTATAAATTAATAGACAACTGCTTTGGCCTTTATTTAAAAAAAAAGATTCCTTGCCCTACAATTATAGATAACTTCAAATTTTGAATTTCCGCCAAAATATTGGTTTACTGACAAGAGCTGTGCTCCGTACTGCTGATTTCACTGATTCAGTAATCTCAGCAACATCAGCAGCAGTTCCGAAACTGCTGTGATCTCTACCAATTGTTTTGGCGGGTTTTTTTGTAAGCACCCTGTGCGAGGCTAGATGGGTACTGAGATTAATGGAGCTGCAGTGGTTGTGTAGTGTCAGTGAAATAAGTGATGGCAGGAGTTTTAAAAATGAGTTAAGAACTTATGGATGTTACAAAGGCTGGGTGATGTAATTACAAGATTTTTGTGACTGTGGGACACGCACAACAATCCAACTAAAGTAATTCAGGATGTCCATAAGTTATCTCTACAGACTTAGACTTAAATAACGTTAAAAATATACAAGATAACAACAAACGGTTTTCTACATGCGACAAGGTTACTCATTAAGTTTTTTTTCTTATTGATACACTTCAGTGTGTGCACCCCTAATAGACGAATAATGTCCTGTTGGTATTCAATTTCTCTCCATGTATGATCCAGCATCTTCACAGTGGAATGTTTTAATGCATAACGATAACGAATGCATGTCTTCAAGTCCTGCATGTCAGTTACCTTGGTTCGGTATACCTGATCCTTTACTAAATTCCTTACAATGAAGTCAAGTGGGATAAGTTCAGGTGATCGCGGCGGTCATCAAGTCGGACCATCTCGTCTAATCCACCTGTTCGGAAATTTTTCACCCAGAAACTGACAGAAAATGAGGGACCAGTGAGGTGGTGCCCATCTTGCTGGGAAATGACGTTCGGTTGCAAATGGTCCAGTTGTGGCACAGCAAACTCTTGCAACATGTCCAAGTAAACACCACTTGCGAATGTAGACTCAATGAATAATAATGGACCAATGATGCAATCATGCATAAGTCAGCATCACACATTGATTTTGTAACTGTCTTTTTCCATTTCACGTGTAACATGAGGAGGTTCTGATCTCCAGATACGAACATTATGACTATTCAGTTTACCTGACACATGAAAAGTTGACTTATCGGTGAAACAAATATTTTCAAAAAGTAATTTATTGCATCAGTCATAACAAGGAACGTAAAAATACTTCATGAGTTATCTTACTGTATGTTGAAAGCCGTTTGTTGTTATCTTGTATAGATTTAAAGTTAATAAAGACTAAATATATAAAGATAATTAATGGACACTCTGTATGATGTCAATGTAACTGTATGTGTATATAAGTATATATACTTATTAGTATAAGAGGTTATAACGACAGTGCTGAGCAGACTACATTCACGAGCATCCAGCCAAGCACCAGCGAAATACACAGAATATTTGATGCGAGCGAGGGTGGCAGTGAGGGGATGAATGTTGCAATATCTGCGGTAAAATTATACAACCTGTCCTGCACGACAGCAGCATGTGGAGGGCAGGCTGCCCAGTAGCGCCAGTTCATCAGGGAGGACGAGAACTCGGAGAGAACGGGTCGTGCGGCCGACGGCCACGGCGTTAGCTGATTTAATTTCCTCCCGCTTGGTGTCTTAGATATGCAGGGGACTGTAGACGTTCCTCACGCCTCGATGCACACACAAGACACTCGCCAGGGATATCGGGCCCCTGGATACCCACTCATTCAATACAAAACACTAGGGGATTGGCTAGTTTTCAGGATTCCATAACCTTAAGGCCGTGAAGCGGCTAGCCAATAAATAACACACGTACTTACTGAAGTAGTTATTACTGAGGAATCACCGTACATTCATACACATCTCAATATGGCAGTGGCTGAAGCGGACTTGGACCTATGCTCGTCCAGTGGGTGGAACTGCACGCACTGTCAAACAGCCATGTGGGCTGGATGAAAATTTTAAATAAAGCTAAGCCGCTGTGCATTACAAGTTTCAGGGGTGGAGGAGGTAACTTAGGGCATGTAATAAAGTTAAAGTGTAAAAGTTCCAGACACGAAAATTAACTATTGATTCACTATGATAGGTTGAACAAAGACTTACTGGTGCCCGGAGCGACACAGAGTCGAGCTCTTCTTTACGCTGCTAACCGCCAACTGCCAAGCCCGTGGCGGTGCACCTGCCTCGTCTAGCAAGTTCCCGCTATGTGCTGTCGTTACACAAAAACCCTTAAGCAATAAAAAACGAAAAGAGAATAATTTTTAAATGCAAATTCTTGACCATTAGAGTCGCAAATAGTATTAGGGAATATTTCTGTATACATTTTCAGACATACAGTTTTCGGGTATCCAGAGATTTATGTTACGTTATATTGTGGTAGTGTGTAGGTTAGCTCTTGAAATTGTAGGAAGTGATGGTAAATACTTGATATTACTTAACAAAACTCTAATATTTGAATTTACTTTAAAAATAACTTGCAGGATTTTACGCTGCATGGCTGGCCGTGTAGACGAGTCCATGTTGCCAGCATGGCGCAGGGGTGTCTCTGCGACGTTTGAGATTAAACCTGAGGGATGATAATTAAAAACTATTTAAACGGAAACAAGGTTACCCCTGGCCTTTATACTTCAATCAGCAAACATGAGTGGGACCCACATTACTGCACTTTGCCATGAGTGGCATCATAACACTCGCCACGTAAACAGTTGTTTACAGATGAAAATACGTACGGGGCACTTTCCCTACATTTGCTGGGGGTCTCTTCGCACTGACCCGCATTTTGGCACCACCCGGCGTAACGGGGCGGCTCCTGGGGGCCGCTACCTCTTAGCACGATGTGGCCAGGTGCGTTCCCTTATGCCGGTGCAGTACTGCCCGCCTCGGCTGTTCCAGTTGGTAGGCGCGGTGCGCATGATGGACTACAGCTGCGAGGATGCGGAACTGTCAGTGTCATATTGATTAAGGCACTAAATCAACCAAACACCGCCAACAAATGTAGAGCAGCCTCGTAAGAGCAGTTGACATTGGTCGTTTCAATAGGCTGTTCCACGTCACAGATCACGACATGCGCAAATGTCGAATCACGCAGGGATGAGTCAACAAATCCGAGTGCACCATTGAAATCATTGTAATTGTCTGATATTTTAATTGGCTAAAATGTAAATACCTCAATGGTATCCTATTATTTAAAGTGTTAAACGACTCTGAACTACAGAGTGCCAACGTAACAGACGTGAAGCTGGTGCGAAGCGTGCAATGTTTAATTTTTATCAAAGTATTAATTAGTGTCTTCTTTATTAGTGTAGAAGTGTTCACGTGCTATTACATTGCAATATGTGCCAGCTCATACTTTGAGAGACAGTTCAACAAGCTACCCAGAGCGGAAGGCAATAATAAAAAATTTACCTTCACTTGCAATTATGTTCTGTTTTCAGTAACCATATTCATGTTAATGATCAAAAGGGTTTATGCATGTTTTGTATAAATTTAAAATTTTTTTGTACTAAGCTTTTCTGCCTAATGTGCAAAAGCGGTCTTCAGGCATCCTTTTGGCATGCACCCCTGGCCTAGAGCGAGGGTGGGCGCCATCACGAAGTCAGTCTTGTTCGTGGTGTGTAGAGGGAGAGGTCACACATGTGAGGCTCTTGGACCATCACCTTTGTTTGCATAACCACAGTGAAGCTTCAATAGGAACGTATATTTACCAAAACTTAATTCAGTTGTTTCTCGTTCAGGAGTAGTGCCCCTCAACCCTGCAAGCTTATTCTGTCCAGGGATGTAAGTTTCACAATTTAATGTGTTTACCGTAGTCGCGTAGTTCGCGCACTTTCTGCTTTAGCCATCCACAGGATTGGTGGGTGGGGTCCACTTCGCTGCACATGGTGCAGTTTTCATTTGTTCATTGTTGAGTAACCATAATAAATCACAGTAAACGTATTTACGTGTTACATGTTATTTCGACCAGGGCCACTTCTTGGTCCTCAAGGAGCTAGACCCCCAACCAACACCTCAACAGCTTCTACATTCACATTGGAGACGTGCAGAGGATACAGAGAGGCAGCGCCACATGGGCGGTAGATTTGCGGCCCTCATCAACCACGAGCAGCCGGCATTCTGGGTGTTGGTGAATTCCTGCCAAAATCCACACGTGCTCTAGGGCGCACCTCATCCCCCCTGCCCACACACCAACGCACGTCAATGCTAAGCCTGGTAGTAATAGATGCGGCGATTTGTGCCATCTGTGACATCATATGTTCAACTTTAGGTCACCAATTTTAAGACGTTTCGACTACTGCGACCCAAAGTGTCTTACATAAAATATCTCGTCTCAGTGTCAGATATCTCGCTACAGAATGTTTTAAACGTCATTCAATAATATCCTATATAGGCCAACACAAAATCATCAATACATACAATATTGCATTCACATATAAAATTACCTTCAGTAACAGTTACAAAAAAGTAGATGAAAATTATCAGCAATATAATACACCATCTTAACATATTTTTGCTTTCATAAGTTCCTTAGTGGAATAAAAATTAAAGTCCAGTAACATGCCTTTCAGCTTTTTCTTATATTCACTTAAATGGTTTATTGATTTGAAACATGCTGGAAGTTTGTTATACATATATGGCAGAGTATCTGGGGCTACTTGCAAAGCATTTTGTTTGATGTTGCAATATATGAAGAGTATTTTTGGTTCTGGTAGTGTTATTGTATACTGGGAGTTCTGTGTTTAATTGAGTTGTGTATGTGCAAAATTAATAGTATAAAGATGGCAATGTTTAAATGCCCAACACTTTAAACAGTGGCTTACATGAAACATGCTTTGCTCTATGCATTATTATGAGGACCATTTTTTGCTTCTGTATAAACATTTTAGTTGCATCTGTAAAATTGCTCCAAAATATTATTCCATATAGTGTGGTTCGACATAACCAAAAGTAAATAACAGATGAGAGATATGAGGTTTCCTGGTTAAGATTCTCATCTATATGTATATATACATCTAGGATTTTGATTGACTTTGATTGTGTTATGTTATCATCACTAATTGATACAACTGGTTGTTGTTGATTACATATCTGTTTAAGTTTAAAATATAGCCAAGTGGTTTTTGAATTGTTTAAAATTAAATAATTTGCATTTAACCAATATATGATGTCATTAGTTAGGATTCTAATATTTTCATTTAGACTTAAAGGATCATCCCCAAGTATGGAGATATTGGTGTCATCTGCACGTAGGACAGATTTACCACTTGTAACACTTTTTGACAAATCCTATATATATAACCAACTGATGTGTTTTTGCCTTTCTGATCGAACATTATATTTAGTGTTAGTCGAGGGGTCTGTGTATTGCATTACAACTACTTGAGAACGCTGGGACAAGTAAGATGTGAGCCAGTTTAGCGCTACACCTATAACACCATATGTATTATACGTTTTAATGAGTATTGTATGATTTACACTATCGAAAGCTCTGCTTGAGTCGCAGAACAGCCTAACAGGATATCTCTGTCTGTACAAGTCCTCAGTTATGTTGCTGACGAATTCATTTAGTGTAGTCGTCGGTGATTTACCGCGTCTAAAGTCGTCTTGACTATCAACTAAAATGTTGTGTTTCACGAGGAACGACATCGATCTGTTGAACATTGATGACTCCAATAATTTTGAAAATCAGGACAAGAAAAATATAGGCCTAAAAATTCTGACTGAGGTCACGAGGGCCTTTTTTAATGTACGGGAGTAACTTTTGAGCTCTTCCATAAGGTTGGAAAACTGCCCTGCACGAATTATTGATTATAGAAATGTAACAAAGGGTCTGCTGTAATGTCTATACATATTATATTAATAATAAAATAAGGTATAGCATCTAAACCCGATGAACGTATACCTTTCATTTTGTAGACTACTGACATACATCTTACTTAGTTATGGGAAATAGAAACATAGATGCAGTAATGGTTGTCTCACAGGCAGAGGCAGAAGTCGTATTTTGGCGGTTGAATTGGTAGCACGTTTCAGGATCAGGGACCGGCACTGAAATTGAACTGGATAGGAAAATTATGCCTCCAGAAATAATTTTTGTCCTGGCGGGGCTGAACTTGAAAGGAGTAAAAGCTGGTCACACGTACTGCAATTCATAATGTGTTTTAGTTCAGATATGGGTTTGGAATTAAAAAAAAATCCAGTTACATACATATCCGGACTGGAATTGAATGAGAAAGATTGAAAGGCATTACGGCTGGATAAGAAGCGCCACACGTAATTTAATTTCAGTTCCAGTCCAGACTGATACTTTGATGGCGGCCCTTTCAATTTTTAACTGGAATTGAACAGGAACCGACATCAGAAGTGCATTTCATTTTAAGTTCAAGTCCGCCTCGAACTGATATTTATTTGTCCGATTTTCAGTTTATGGTTCAGAGAAACTGAAATGTGATTGAAGCTGTCTTAAACTGATACTCGTACCTTGAACCATTATCTCTAGTCCTGATTTCAGTTCAGAAATTTTATTTCTACTTCACACTAACATTTCGCAAAAATTATTGTTTACATTCCCAATTTCATTTCCAGTTCAGCGTGAACAGAAATGTTATAAAGTTCCTTTCGTTTCTGCTCTTCATTACTTCCTTGTTTAGTTCCATTTCGACTTATTCTTCCTATTTTTACAGTCTGATTTATGTTCTATGCTGGCCTGAACTGGTATGTATAGTGTTCTTTGTGAACTGGAATTAATTACTCACTCATTTAATCCCAGTTCTACGTATTTATCCGAGGTAACCAGTTCCAGTCCAACTTTACATTATTGCTTGAATGAAAATAAGCGTGTACGATTTCGTTTTCAGTTCTATTCGAACCAGAACCATTTAGGTTCTCTTCCAATCTGTTATTCATTTCTGGCTAATACCATTCTAGTTCGACTTATTTATCCGAGATGTACAGTTCCAGTCCAATTTTACATTTTTGCTTGAATGGAAATAGATGTGTTTGATTTCATTTCTAGTTCCATATGAACATTAATCTTTTAGGTTCTCTTTTTATCTATGATTCATTTCCGTCTTATTATATCATTCCAATTCGTCTTACTTATCCCAGGTTTACAATGTATATTTATATTTTATTCCTGTCGGAATTTAAATTAAGCGATTTGATTTCCAAATAAGTGAAAAACGAATGTTCTAAGGTTCACTTCCGAACAGGACATGATTACCAGCTCATTTAATTACAATTAGACTAATTCATCCGAAGTGAACACGTTCAAGCTCATGCTCAGTTTATACCAGAACCCTGATTAAGGGATATGTTTTCACTTGCAGTTTTACGAAGCTGAAATATATTACAGTAGTTTTTCTAAATGTAAACCATTGCGTAACCCTTCAATTCTTCGTTGGCTTTATTTTTAAAAGAATGATAGTTTCATTTCAGAGTGGAAGTCGTACACTGTAAAAATACTCTACATGTAATGGAAACTAATTACCTCTACAAGTGAGGGAAAATTACTCAACACGTGTCAAGGAAAGTTACTCAACTGGTAATGTAATTTTCATTACGTATTTGCGCAAGCCCTCTAGGACAATTTGACATAACGTGCGAGCGAAACTTCCGAGTGGTTTGTATGGCGAATACACTACCTTGCGAAAATTTCCACACATGTTCGGAAATCAGACTTTCCTATTAAGATTGGGGAATATTACCATACATATGATGAGTAATATTACTCACTTTTTACAGTGTACCGAGCAAAAACGAAAAGAGGGAATACGGTGTGACTTTCTAAAACCAAATTTAATTATTTGCCTCTTTTAATTACTCAACTGTTTTGGATTCGAGCCATGTAAGCGACAGTCATCTAAAGTTTAAACTTAATGCTTATGCTCCATTCATCTAGTACAGCAGCGAGTGTAGACAAGTGACGACCAAGACTATCTTGTGAACTCTTCACTGTGTCATTGGCCTTGGCTGGTAACAGTTAGTAAGTTTGGCTGACCTTTGTGTTTCAATTGAACCAAAGCCCACTAATTAGTATTTGTATGCACCAGTGACCACGGCGTTATTGTGGTCAGACCACTCGCCTTCCACCACGTCGATCCAGGTTCGATTCCCGGCAGGGTCGTTCCAGATTTGTCGCATGTGGGTAAGGTAGCAGATCTTCCATAGGCCAGTGGGTCTGCTCGGGACACTCCCGCTTTTCCCACACTGTGCATTCCGTCACTTCTTCATTGTAGGGTCCCACTTTCATTCAGTTAGTCAGTATAAGCAGGACGTCCACTTCTTGCACTCCATCGTAGCGGTAAAAGAAATGTAGCTACTGCAAGGGAAATTATGCAAAACATAGTGCAGTGACCATAAAATTATTTAAAAAATACTCCTATTCCGGTCTCGCAGTTTATGTATCAAAGCAATGCGGATTCGATTCCAGGTGGGTCGGTCCCCGATTTTCGCACGTGCCGAACGATGCCGCTGGTCGGCGGGCTTTCTCGGGGATCTCCAGTCCCTTCATTCAGGCTCTGCTCCATACTCACCTCATGTCACTCCTCAACACCGCTAAAAACCTCGATGTTCAGCGCTGACCAAAATCTCTCTCTCACTCTGACTCAAACCAACACATTTTAATAAATAGTTATTCCATAGTAACCTGCAACATTTGCCATATAGATGATATATTTTATGGACAGAGACTACTAGTAAAAGTAGTGAAAATCCTATTCCTACTGAATGACCAAAAATAATCGACGACATATGTTAAAAATGTGAAACTGTTCACATAAGTGCGATCAGTGTCTTTATTGTTTGTTTAGGTTCGAGTGCGTTTTAGTGTACATAATTCGTTACGTTACAACAACGATTATTAACAAAATATAATTGGGTACACTAATTCTTCTTTTAGGCTGAAATGTATTAAGTGTTACTGTTTAGTTAGTAATTACGTGAAACAAAGTTAGCAAGGACGATACAAACTTATTTTTTTAAATAACAGTGCAGATTATACTAATGTATAAACGTTACCGCGGTGACGCTACTGTTTGTTCCTTAGTAGGTGAGGTCCTGAAAATGGTAATGATCTGAGCTAAGTTGAAGTTCGCGGTATTTATTTATATTTTTATGGTCGACAAACCAACGGGAGAAATTTTCAGGTTTCAAACGCTGCAAGGTGACTCGGCTGCCACCTCTAGGACGCTCGCCACTCACAAAGTTTATCTGCAATTGATTTCCGGTGGTGTCGATTTAAATTTACGCGAGTGAAAATTTTACCGGTTGATGCTGTTGGTCATCCATTTCCCCGGCCCTTCGTTCCACAGCTGCTGAATGTTTACCTCGTTCACCCTCTTACGTTCTATACAACCTCGATGTTGACAGCCGACCATTCTTCACTTCAAATGTATCATGTATTGTTCTACGTGATAAACACTCTGGAATTATCCATCAACACATCACCAATTGTACTTCTATTGTTTAATTGAATTGAAGTCATAATAATTTTTTTTCGCTCTTTGGATGTCCATATCGGGTGTAATAAAACTTAAATTTTATAAGGCACAGCGCAATGAAATTTTTGCTCTAATTGCATACATTGATAACAGTTTAAAGACAGTCTCTGTTTTCGTCAGCCGTAACAGAGCAGTATCGATCTGTAAACATTTTATTAGAGTCAGTAATTTGAGAGATTAGGAAAGATTGGCAAAGATGACCGCGTAAATAAAAGGTAATTTGCACATGACTATGTATGACGAAAGAGTATAACAGTTTTGCACCCAATTTAAAAGCTTATTTGAATGTACAAATACTTTTATTTGTAAGCGTTATCCGATAACGTGCTTTAAAAAATTGGTAAGTTTTAATTTTACTTTTTAATCGTCTATTTTTGGAAAACGTTCTTAACTACTATTTTGTGTGTTAAATGATACAGTGCATATTTTATGAAATACCACGATAATTTTAGTTTATATGGATATCTATTCTGTGATTTGTCAGTAGAATCCCAACGCTCGTGAGAGTTAAAATATCCAATAACTGAACTCGACGCAGAACTGCAGATATGCACGTAAGTCACTGAAACAAAGTGGAGCCCAAAATTCTTTTCACGAAAAATAGGGGTCCCTAAGAATGATGTGTAATTTAGCGCAATTTTGAAGAGTTGATACAATTCTCAAGATATATTTTCTTGTCTTTGACATCATTTTTGACCAGTGTGCTCAATGACTTGATCTCGCCAGTTCGGCAAATGGTAACGACACTGATTAGACGTAAAAAAAAAAAACATTAACTATTAAATATGATCACAAACGTTTGCTTAAACTCTTTTTAAATGAGTGAGGAAGCAACCTCCTGCTCCCAAGAGAGGAAAATTCATAAACTCATTTAGAAATACCCTAAGTAAAAGAGCAACGATGCGAAAAACTGTGTATATTTTTAATTTTATGTGCGAAAATATGTGTAACTAACTAATTAATTTTGAAAATCTCTAGGTTCATATCCTGCACCTCATTGTCGCTTACAGTATAACTGTGTTGCCACAGACATACAAATATTTGTTGTATTTATCTTTTAATTTATGTATTTGCTGTGAACGGATGAAGAAAGACGAGATGCGAATGAAACAGCGCCAGAAATATGAAGGCGGAATTATCATCCACATTTCAGCAGCGTCTTTCCATATTCTCTACAAGAGAGACTACTACCTGGACCTCAGGCCAAGCCAGGGACTTCAGTAATGGAAGAATCCCGAGAAACTGCTGAAGTAGTTGTAGATTCTTAAAACTAGTAACAACTTTCCTTAATAAGATTACTACATGTTTGACAATGCAATATCATTCACATGGCATTTTCTTTGAGCGGGAAGAAGTACATATTACTTTTAATTTAAGGAGGTACTTCAAGGGTGAAACTCTCCCAGCGAACAGTTCGTACACTAGTCTTATCACACTGACGAGGTAGCCGGCCGTCAGGAACAGAAAGGTTTCGCTCGCCTCTGACAACATGAAAACTCTGGCAGCGTCTTCGAGGTCACTTTCTGGGTCCATGTCCAGGCGTTCTACCGTTCTCAGGTAGTGTATCGCCCTGCTGTCCCACGTGACAGGATGACCAGACTCCGTCAGCCGAGTGATGGCATCGTGGAACTCCACCATGAAGGGGAACTTGTTTCGTACCAGGTACGACACGCCATACGTCCTGGGGCACTCCCGCAGGATGGTCATCTTCTCGTCACCGTGAGGCATACTGATCACCAGGTACTCCAAGAACCTCTTCACCCCCACGAATGTCAGGTTCCTGTCTTCGGCTACCTGCCGGGCCAAGGTCAGGCTCTTGGAAGCAAACACCTTGGAGCTGAGACTCCTCATCAACACACTCTCGTCGTCGTTGAAGACGTCCGTCATCGACCGATAAAACAGGGCTATCTTCAAACCAGACTTGTCGAGGTCCTCCAGGGTTTCCATATCACGTTCGTAGGTTGCGACAGACAATACCTGGTACACGTTCCCGGTGAATATGTTGCCGATTATGAAGCCGAGTATCAAAAAACAGGAGAGGAGGAGTCTTTCCGATGTTTTGTTAAACTTGAAGAAGCGGTTCACGGGGTTGTTTAAGAAGACTCTTTGAATGAGTATGACGTTCTGGCTCAAGGATCTTGAGTAAGAGTCAACGTGAGCGCGCCTTGCGACAACCCACAGAAGAGTGACGGCGATATTGGTGGCGGCAAGAGTCAGCAGCGACCTCCAAGAGTGCATCTGAAGAAGGGCTTTCAACGGTGCCATCCGGCCCATTCTCGGCACCAGCACGCACAGTTGCTCCTCGCTGAGCGACGGTGCCAGGTACTGCACGTCATGCGAGCCGAAGTCGCGGACGAAGCGGCCGTTGACGGAGATGTCCGCCTTACCATACACCAGGTGGCCGAGGGTGCCTGTGAACCTGCCGTCGGCGTGGCGGTAACCATACGTGGCTCCGTCCGAGGGACTGAGTACCACAGGACGGAAGTTGAGATGACGTGCCACGGCAACCAACATGCCACCATCCCGGCCGCGATAGTCGACAACCCTCCCGCCCAGCTTTACGGGGATGAACGTTGCGTTCAGCGGGAACATGGTGACTGTAATCGGGTAGCCGTGCAGGTCGGTGAACTTCTCAGACAGCACCATAGCGCCGTTCACCCAGTATCCCACACCCCCGCTGCTGCGGTTCAGAAAGGCGTCGTAGATGAATGCTGCCCCCGAGTTGTCGGTGCAAGAACCGGTACTGTACACCATAACCCTCAGGGCTCCTGATATCATCCACACCTGTCGCAGGAAATCTGTGTAGATTCCTTCCCTACCTTCACAATCTGTCGTTCGGCTCTCGTGCAGCACTACATACTTGGCGTTAGTGTCGAACTGCTTAGTTAACGCCCATCTCTTGAAATACATCAGAGCTTCGAAAACGTCCCTGACGACGAACACATAGAAAGTATTTCCTTTTCGAAGCGAGTCCTCTTTAGCAGAAGTCGACTTGGAGAAACAGCTGAACAAGACGGTCACCCTCTGGGCCTCGTGGATGTGCGATAGAACCCTCGCTGCGGAACCATCAAATGAGAGACAGCAGTTAAAAGCAACCACAGATGTGGTTTTAGCTCTTGCGCTCTCCACACTGAATATCTTCCAGAGGTTGTCGTCACTTTTACGATTCAAGTGTCTTATCGCTTCTGAGTCCTCCAGGATCACTTCTAACATATTCCTTGCTGGGTTCATTAGAACAGGGTACGAGACTGCCATAAATACCATCGCTGTGAATACTAGATTTCCACGGGCTATTTTCATATTTCTTCTCTGCGTAAAAACATGGGCGAGAAAGAAAGTTTAAGATCAAAGACACTGAACAATACACCACAATCCACACACTATTCTTCACTGAGTTCAGACCTCGCGTGCTACCATGTGCTATGGATTACATCGACAAACAAACGAATTTTATCGCGCCAGGCCGTCAGCAAGCTCGTCGGTAAATAACGCACCACGTTGCCATATCGATTAGTTCGCTGCCCCAACCTTCCCATTGTCACTGTTTGCTTTTAAAAAATTGTGGCTCACCTCGTGATCTTCTGACGAACTTAATATCATCCAAGAAAAAAGTCGATTGCATCTTAGATCCGCAGGTTGTTAAAAGACAGTTCATTTTGTTTGACTTTTAACTGGGGAGGTGTATTTCATGCTCTTCTGTTGAGAAAATTCCAAATATGAAATATTATTTTCTGGCGGACATGTTGCTATACAAATAAAATTTATGTTTATATCGATGCGTTACAGGAAATTTAATTATTTTAAATAGAACATGACGATTAATCTATTTGTGCCTCAGTATATCTCATTCATATATTGTGTGAGATCTCATTGATATTATTGATAAGGCGACGAAAGTTAATTTTTTTTTTAAATTTACTAATAGATATCACTTCATATTTTACTCAGAAACGTACGGTAACATTACAAATTAACAACCACAGTTCAGGGTAGATGTACAGCAATCACAAACAGCTCTGTCTCTCCTTCCTGCTGGAGCCGCGGGGGCCGACATTCACATCCCACCGGCGATCCGAGTTCGAGTCCCGGCGGGGTCTGTCCCCGGATTTGTGCACGTGGGAATCGTGCAGGACGATGCCGTTGATTGGCAGGTTTTCTTGGGGATCTCCCCTTCATTCCGGCGCTGCTCCATACTCACCGCATGTCACCCCTCACAAACGCTGAAGATTAGTAAAATTTCACACACACATATATATATATATATATATATATATATATATATATATATATATATATATATATATATATATATATATATATGTGTGTGTGTGTGTGTGTGTGTGCGCGCGTGTGTGTGCGCGCGTGTGTGTGCGCGCGCGCCAAACACTGTTCTCCTTTTACACGCTAGATAACACGTCATTCCCACAAATAAAAAATTAGGTGCCATAGTTTTTCATAATCACTCATCAAAGTCACAAAATGGCCACTGCAATGTAGCCAAAATAAAAAAAAACTAATTAATTCAAAATTACAGGAACTGAAAGTCAGTGTATCAATACATTTCATGACATGTTCGATAAAAGTTAGTTTTAAAAATTTCAGTAGTAGCCAAAAGTCAAAGTTATGAAAAGTATACTAATTTTCATCAATATTTAAAAATACAAAAATATTTCCGTTTGTGTTTACAAAAGTGTCTTGAAGTAGCTCATATAATTTAGTATCAGTATGAATTATCTTATTTCTGCAAGTTAATTATTATTATTTTATATTTTGGGTACGCCGAAACTATCATTTTGTGACTTTGATAGGTGATTATGCTAAAACTATATGAGACCAAAATTTTTTTGTTTAGGGAAATTGTATTTTATCTTATGTGTAAAAATTTAACAGTGTTTGGCGCAAATATAAAATAACGAATTTTTGCGGGTTCAATGTCCTTTAAGCGCTTACTAAAATCTCTCATACACTCACTCTCCTTCCTCCTGGACGACGTGTTTCACGTTTTAGTGTTGACATGGGTTGAAAAGAGGAGATATTTTGTGAGCGCTTAGCAGCGATGTCTTGAGAGCTATTACGATATGAAGTGAGTGCAATAATAAATGACGAAGTGCAAAGACGATGGATATGTGAGAATACAAGCTAACAGGAATGTCTGCCGTAATTCTCACTTGCAGAAATTGGTTGGGATTGCTCTGGTAACAGAGCGGATCTCCTTGGAGGAAGGCGGGTGATCACTGTCTAAGAGGAAGATGTCTCGACACTGCTTAGTGCTCTCCAGCAAGAGAAAGTGACTCTTTTTTGTGACCGAGCGCTGGTAGTAATTTAGTGGAAGATTTGCCTTGTTTACATCTGGTGGTTTCTCAATTTTTACAATTATTTATATAAAATGATATTAATATGGTAAGCTGGTATTGTAGATATATGCTTCGTATCCATAAATTCATTGACATGTGTGTGGAACTGTTTATTTAAGTTGCCTGGAAAAAATATTATGTACTATAGTTTTAGTAAACACATTCGAACAAAATATATTCTTTCCTGCCATACAAAATTTAAAGATCGTAGCAATGTGCGTCTACATATACGTACAAGATTGAAAAACTAAATTTTATGGTTGAAAATATGTTCCAATACTTATTTGCATATACATTATCTGGATTTTCAATTTTTTCTTCTATAATACAGGAAATGCAGATAACAACAACACATTTTAAGCTGTGAAATATTTGCTAAGCCAAAGACAAAACAAGACTATCTTCCGCTAAAAGACTACTAGCACTGCGACAAAAAAGGAGTCACATTTTATTCCTCTGTGTCAAGACCTTACCTTCATAGACCGTGCGCGTGATTAAACCACTAAGCTAACTCACCCCAGCGTAAGATGTGTTACCTAAGTGATAAGCGTGTTATTAACCACCGATATCTTAGTTCGCATTATAATTGATAGTAAGAAGCTGCCTACAGAGTAAAAAGAAAACTTGCGCCTGTAATAATATCGAGTAGGGAGTGAACTGGAGGACAGTACAACGCCGAGAGGTTGACTTTCAACCTGGTAGCCCGTAGTCGTTCATCGTTCTCTGAGAGATAACATTAACGGGATAGTTTTCTAGATGTATAAAATTTATGCTCGTCTACTCGTAGCACATTGTTTATGTTTAAAATTTGACATTCAGAGCCTATCATGACACGCATATGCACTAATAGAATTTTTTAGTTAAGGTGCGCTTAAAGCCCGTAACTTCTGACGTGAAACTGAAACCAACAAATAATTAGTTAATCAATATTTTCGATCTCACAGATGACAACGGCAGTGATAGTAAATACATTTGACAACTAGATAACCGTTAAGGCATACTATAATATTTTACTTAGCTTGGTTTTTAAATAATTAATATAAATGTTATTTTAGAAAAAATTGAAACCCATTCCAAGATTTTAAGGAAGATTAGTTAGGTCTTAATATAGGCTTCACAAGAGTGGGAGCAACGACAGTGTCCGAAGAAACCCAACCGACAACGGCAACGTCCGTCAAGGGAGAAAATCGGGACCAACCCTGACGGGAATCGAGCCCGGATCAGGTAGGTGGGAGACGAATAACCACGGCCCCACTTGCTACTTGCAGTGAACGAGAGTATTGAAGTTATGCTGATGAACTTAAATAAACTACAATAGGACATCAGCCAATAAGCAACCTGATGTCAGCTTGTATGACCATGACGTTAACTATGCTGCAGAGAGTCCTTGAAATAATGATTTTGGCAACAATTAAAAAAAAAATTGTATTTATGACATATAAGACTGCCAACATTCTTGGAGAACTTTCGGGAAACACAGCCCTCGATTAAATCACCCAACAATACTTTACAACATAAATACGTAAAAGTCAATTTATAAAACGAGATGTTTAAAAATAAGTAAAATGTCACACTATTGCATACTTCAAATTTAAGTCCTGAAAAATGAAACTATTAAAGAAACTCTTACGAAATCTTACGTTCCATATCACAGTATGATTATGCATTAAAACCTAAATTATGCGAATAGCCTATATACGTAATAGCTTTGATTCTCTAATGATGAGACAGATAGGTTCATTTGTGTAATTCTTTAACTGCATCAAACTGTAGTTTCAAGTGATATAATGTAATAAATACAAAAATTCTATGGAAAGGGTACCCGAAGACCAGGATTTAACACCCCTAATGCTGAATTTATGATGGAGCACCCTAGGTAATCTGCCTGTCCCGAAAATGACGTGAAATAGGCCATACGATGAAGAAGCGACGTAATGCAAAGAGTCAGGCGAAATGGGAGGTACCCGAGAAAACCCGTTAATCAACGCCACGTACCCCTCATGCGAAAAATCGGTCTTCGTCTCCACTGGTAATTAAGTCGACAGGAGCTAGTGCTCTAGCATCCGTGCAAACAGCGGTTCTCAAAAAGTTCTAAAGTCGGGTAGGAAGGAAGTGGTAGAAAAGAAGGCCATGTATCTTTCAACTCGTACGTTCATAGACCGTTATGACGAGAGTATAATTGCAAACATTAGCCTTTCGTTATGGAGAAGTTAAAAGGTATTTATTCTTGAAACAAAAATACATATTGACATGTAACTCAATGACTCCAAAAAACTTTCGTCTTATGATATGCCAAACACTATTCAATTGAAAGAAAACTCGAAAGTGTAAATATATAAGTCTTTCTATGAGGGCTGGTATGGGATGGGGTATGGATCAGCGACTGAATGAAGGGGCGGTAAAAATGAGAGATCCCGGAGTTAACGAATCGGCCAATGATATCGTCCGACATTAATCTCCACATGCAAAAATCCGGGTCGTCCCCGCCGGGAATCCAACCAGTATCACAAGCGCCCGCGGCCTCAGGAAGTCGATGGAGAGTGTGACGTGAAGTAGGTGGGTTGGCACTTGCTTCGTAGGAACATATCTGTCACTTCATCGCAAGATATTCCAGTCGAGCCGACGATGGATGACGTTAATACTGATGAATCGCGCATGGCCTTCCATACAAAGCCAAAGGTTATAAATGTGTACGTGAGTCTATGTGGTGAACTTGTTTGATCGCTGCAAATGCCTTCGCTGTCGCCGTACCTCGACTGATGTCAGGAGCACGAGGGGACGGTGAAATATTTGCCAGAGGACGAACTTCGCGTGCTGCAATGGGACGTTGTTGACAAAACATAACCATCCGTCAGACGCTATGAAGTAACTGCCGTTGCCATTCCGCGTGACTTTCGAGCGCTACATACATTATACAAGTACTTCGCTTCAACACTATCGTTGTTGTAAGCCGATTTAAGAATCTACTGGCTGAATGCTTCTTTCATTAACGTTTCCCCCTGCTTTCCTACGTGAACCAACAGTTATACATTTCATGGCATGAGGATAAAGCCTAATTAACCAACACAGAAGAATTACTCCTTTCGAGTCATATTAACAAACCGACATCAGCAATTCAGTCGGTAGTGTACAAGGGTACAGACAGGAAGTAATTTGTTACAGACTTTATTCAAAGAAATGTTTTCTAAATCGAATCAATTATATTTTGACCGCAATTTTTCTGCGTAGAATAAATAAATAAATAAACCCTTTCTACCCACTTCGTGTTCGTCACTGATCTCGCTGCACATGTCTTCTTCTACGACCGTGACACAGAATGTGGCATTCCTCGAGATTTCACGAACTCGTAATTTATTTGTTTACACTCGGACACCATGTTTGCAGTGCGTTGTTTCTACAGCTGTTGATAGCTTGTTATACGTTTATTGAGGAATAATTGATGCTTTCAATGAATTTATAACTTAGGAATATTAGACGATTTAGTTCTTGACTGTTTAATTTCTGTTTATAGTTCGTATGGATACATAATTCCATAGTTTATTTGAAAATGGAGAAGAAGAAACCTCGTGGCACGCGAGAATGACTTTGCAATAGGAGACAATTATTTTGGCGTTCGTCCACAGTTATATCCGAATGATTATTATTAATATTACTAACGAGTACTGAATATCTAATCACGAATGCTCATATGCATGTGATCCACTCATTATTACACAGCTGTACAATTTTTATTCGTGATTTCTGCCAAATTCTTTCACACAAACAAAATATTATCCTCTCGGCATTTAAAAAATGAATCTTGCAAACAAATGTTTCATTAAAAAAACAAAGCTCAACCTTCATAGCCATTCACAAATACATCTGCGCACCAGTTTTTTGAACAGTCGCGCGTAATTCATTTAAGATCTTTTGTTGGTCGAACATTGCAGATATAAATCAGCCATTATTTAAATAATAATCACAATCATTTCCTAAATAAAGTTTGTTAAATATCCTCAGTATTACCGGCAGAAACAGGGCCAAATTAGCACTATACAGCATACGTTGTTTAATTGTTAACGCACTTTGAATATGGCGGAGCATCTATAGCCAATCAGCGCACGAGTTCGCGCACATCAAAGGAACCGACACTCCATGTCGCTTCTGTTACTCCTTGTTTATTCTGTGACCGTGATATACACACACCATTTTATTTATTTACAAAACAAACGCTAGTTTCATTTCATAGAGTCATGAATACGATAACTCTAACACTCCTCCTAAATTTTAATTCTACCGAATATTAAAATCGTTATAGCAATATGTTATAACGGCAGCTTCACAATTGCCGCTATATAATGTTTAGTAATCTTCGGAATTACAGAAACTTTTATTTCGCAGTTGTTTAGTCATAATATCTGCTATAATATTTCTCGAACTCACATATTCAATCTTTATGACATTTCTCAACACTAAGTCTTTGATAAAATGGTTTTTAATATCTATATGTTTGCTACGTATTGAGTTTTCGAATGTTTTTGTCATTGATATGGCACTTGTGTTATCCACATAAATAACGGGTTGGTTAGAATCTTCGCTGGTCTGAAATCATGTAGCACTCCTCTCAAATTTACCAGCTCTTGAGCTGTAGAAGCTGATGCTAAGTATTCGGCTTCCGCCGTACTAAGAGCGACGCAGCTTTGCTTCTTAGATGACCAAGATACTACGTTGCCACCATAGAGAACAATCGATCAGCTTACGCTTTTCCTGTCTGCATGATCACTTCTCCAATCAGCATCTGAGCAGGCTTCTAATTATTCTTGTCCTTTTTCATATGATAATGCCATCGTTTTAGTGTCTTTCAAGTATTTTAGAATTCTCTTTGCTGCTTTCCATTCATTTGTTGTAGGTTTATCTAATACTCTGCTGAGATAGCAAACTGCATATGTTATGCCTGGCCGTGACATAGTGGCTAAGTATAGCAAACTACCAATCAGTTGACGATAAGGAAAATTTGTATTGAGTTCATCAGTATTGATTTGAAACCCTGCTTCCATCGGCGTTACTGATCCTTTGCAGCTTGTCATGTTAAACTTGTCTAGAATTTTATCTATTGTTTTTTCTTGAATTAGCTGCGATGTAGTTTCTCTTCTTTCGATTTGCATTCCAAAGAAGTTTGTCACATTTCCAAAATGTTTTGGTCAAATATTATTTTCAGTGAGTTAACAATTTGTTGAACCTCTGAACTCTTTTCTGTTAACAACACATCATCTACGAAAACTATTAACCATGCAGAGTCATTACTGTACAAACAGAAATCATAGTTTGACTGTTCAAGTCCAATTTCATTCAGAAACTCATTAAATGTGTTATTCCAATTTTAGGTGATTCCTTTAGTCCATAGAGAGCAAGATTGAGTTTCAATACTTCTCCTTGATCTTCTTTCACACCTTCTGGCACTTTTATAAAAATTTATGTGTCTAATTTGTAATTTTCCATTTAAAAATGTAGTTGTATATCAAGTTGAGATATTTCCCAGTTTTTCTGGACTGCTTGTGACAGCATCATTCGCATTGTTGATAATCGTGCAACTGGAGCATACTTTGGGTTTATCCATTTATTCTCCTCCTGAACTTGAAAGCCCTTTGCTACTAATCTGGCTCTCTTAGTTCCGTCTTCTTTAATGTGAAAAACCCATTTTGTGTCAATAGCAGTTTTTCCAGATGGCAGATACATTGGTGTCCAGGTTTGTTGTTTCTCTAAAGCTTCCAATTCTTTATCTATAGATATATAGTAACTTACCACATTTTTGTTAATATCTACAATTCAGTAGTGATTTTAAACAAAATAATATGCATGACTAAGTCACTTTTGGCAGTATACCGACGATATGTCAGCTGATGTAGAGGAACCTAAGTGGAAAGCGAACTGCAATTTCACCCCTTCTAAACGACTACATGTAAACTGCTCTAATTCGTTCTCCCTTGTAGTTTTTGTGTGTTAGAATTGAACGTTCGCACGCAGCTTTTAACGAAATTCGAGCCCAGAACCTCCCGTAATTTAGACCTAAGTAACAAACAACTGCGTCACGTAACTTCGAAGTAATTCATGAAAATAAAACTTAATTTAAAAATGTCCCGGGATCATAGAGGTTGTACAACACCACATATTGATAGGTTCTTAGAGCATGGATAACTAGAGATAGCTTGGTGCCTTTGTTGTGAAACCTACATCTAGCGATAGGCAAAATATACGAAAACCACTACAAAATAATTATTACTGCGATATCCCTTTGTAAAGACCTTGAGAAATGAGATTTATTGACTATTAAATCTTTTACAATCAATATACAACATATTTAGTTTTATTTATTCTATAAATGACTGGAAAACGAAAATGCCAAGACAATGTAAACAGAAAATGTAAACATACTCTTATTTTACACAAAAATGAACGAGAATAGATGGATGCTGGTAATATGTGACAGTGAACCATTCTGCATATGCTATTTTTAATGTGAGTGATATTTAAATACAATATACTCACCGCTATGTAGAAATAATTATGAAACTTGTTTCGCTCGGTGCCCATCAACAGCTGATTAGATCTAGGAATCACTTCATAGCATGAAAAGGGATAGGCAATCAGCTCTCTAGTGGCTATCTATGCTCTAAGGATAGGTTAATGTAGAGTGAAACTCCTGTAAAGGTTATTTCTCGCTGCTCGTTCCGGCTTTTCTGATCGTCTGCCTTATGTTGACCAACTTAGTTTTATTCTTAATAATCACGTTATCTTATAAAAGAAAAAAAAAGTACATATGTATAAATTTTAAAATACTTACGTAAGCATCACTCTAACGCGAACCACACCTCAATATCGCTACTGGATAGATAGATATCGTGAGTTAATGGAAAACAAATTTTATGTTTTTTCACCCTTTTGGGTGACAAAATTAGAATTATTTTAGATTCACATCTTAGACATTTGTATAAGTATCCCATTTAAGTGTAAATCACACCACTAGGCCGTTCAGTCGAATAAAAATCGATCATTCACTTAAAAAAACACATATCACCCCTACACAGTACTGAGAAATCGAATTTCGAAAAATCTTAAAACAGTTTGCGATCTTTTCTGTAATCATCATCCTGAAGCAAAAATTAATTGTATATATCGACGGGTTCGATAGATATCGAGGATTTATCTAAAACACATTAATGGTCTTTTCACTACCTAAGAGAGTAAATTTCGAAAAACCCTTTAATCACGTTTTAGAATACTTTATTGATGTCTCGCGAACGTGAAAAACACTACATTAGCCCGCTGGGTTCTAGATATATCGACGATTAATTGTAAACACTTTTCACCACTTTTCACCCCTGTTCACCTTCTTAGGTTGCGAATTTCGAAAATTCATGAAATTATTTTTCAGGTATTTGAGTAAGCATCAATCTTAAACAAAAATGACGTCGTTATGTAAAAATCATTGGGATCGATATATATCGATAAAGAATCGAAAACACATTTTACCCCTTTTTTAACCGGTTTAGGGCCGAATTCGGAAAATATATTTCAATGGTACTTGGGATACTTACAAAAGCATCAATTTACAGCAAAGAGCACTTCGATATCTCGATTGGTTCTATAGATATGGAAGGATAATCGAAAACACATTTCACGTATTTTCACCCCCTTAATTACGAATTTAGAAACGTCTTGGAGTCATGTCATATATATTTGAATACATAATCAATTAAAGTAAAAATCATGACGATAGCCAATTGTGTTCTGAAGATATAGACGATTCACAAAAAAAAAAACACATTTTGCCCCTTTTTACTACCTGAGGGTCGAATTTAAAAAAAAAAAAACTACAACTGCTTTTTGGGTATTTACGTAAGCAATATTTTGAAGTGAATATCAACTCTCTACCCCGAAGGGTTCGATAGATATCGATAGTTGATTGGAAACACATTTAAAGTATTTTCACCCCTTTGAATGTTGAATTTCGAAAAATTCTTCAATTGGCTAATATGCATTTTTACGAGTCAATAAAATGGTAAGCCATATGGGTGAGTGTTGCACGCGTCACGTATAATGGCGATTTTATGTGTTTTCATTGTAGTAGTAAAGTCAACCATATGCTTCTCTGTCTCACTTTTACCAACACACTTAACATTTTTCTAAATTCAGCAGTTTGGTTTTACTCATTTTGAGGTTCCCCAAAACCATGTCTCTAAGAGGTATGATGTATTAAAAAAAACATAGTAGTTTTTAAGTGACTTTCTTATGCTAGGAAAATATATTGGGAATAAGCTAAACAATTTCGCGTGAAACGGAACCCGGGCGGTACGCCACATCCACGTTCATGCGGCAGACGTGAACTTTAGTAAAGGTTATCGTGAGGACTTTGTTGGTTGCAGAAGGAAATCACAGATATCTCAGCACGTGTCATGGAAACACTGTGGCTGGAAGAATGTCCGGGATATTCTAGCCTTCCTCACTGCTAAAACGCAGATCTAGCTCGTTGAACTTAACGTAGTTACGTCCTCGACATTGGCAGTTGTGTGTTGAACGTACAGGTGCGTAAGTGAGGTTGCAGACACAGTATTATTAACGTGAATTATATTGCAGGTCATAACAGCTGTTTTACAAGTTTAGTTTGCTATGCTAACGTTAGTTAGGAAGTCCGCCATGGCACAACCTGTTACTCTTTATTGAATTCACAGACAAAGCTGGGTTTATTTAACATACAAACATATCATTTCAAGTAATGAATAAAGTACATATGCAGACTTAAAAATATTCAACAAAAAAAGCCTAAAGGCACAGTAAAACTAGTTTTCGATTACTATTATCACCCTCGAATGAATAGTTTGCATAATTGTTCACTTTACCATGAACAGCAGTAAGGCAGTCTCTTGTCTGTCCTGTATATGACTCTTTGCTACACTTTTATTGTACTTGCAGATCTACACTCAGAGATCTTAGCAGAGCAGTCTCTGTGGCATGTCTCTTGACTCTCCTGTAACCTTCCTGCTACGGACACTGAGCGGCGTATCTGCTGACTTGCTCGTGCCTGCTGGAGGTTCTACAACCACTCCTTCGACATGAAGTACAGCTTCCTTACCAGTAAGTTGACCAAGAAATATGTCGTACATTTCGTGTAGTCACATTGTTGTAGTCTGTTCCACTGACAAGTGAGTGCACTTTTATGACAGCTGGCATGTGTGTTAACATTACAAATCTACATGCAGTGTGTCCTGTTCGTAAACCATGATTAAGTCAACTGCACGAACGAGTGAAGGTAAAATGATGTTGGCAGCCCTATGTGTTAGCACGACAGAATACAGACCGCTAGTGGACCAAAAATGTAGCATAAGTACAGTAATTTGGGGTAACTTCGTACTATTTTAGAGTAACATTGTACCAGGCGTTTTCTTTTATATAATCGCTTTGTGGCCTTCAACAACTATGAAAATTTCAACTTTGACAAACTTATTAATCTAAAACACAACCGCACTCTTAAAACCTTTGATACTTCATTTATAATTTAAGTAGGCTAGTGGTACAAAGTTGCCCTGACCGGTACAAAGTTACATCAAATCACTGTACACTCGTGATGCACGGAATAGATTATAGTCTGAAACGATCGCGGATGACATTGTCAATGAATAGGAAGTCCCTCTACCATTAAACTTCGGCTGGTGATCTATTAATAGAGGTACGTCAATTTCGCGGATTATTCTGGCAGCAGCCTAGACTAGTCAGTCCTATACATCCAATGACCACAACCGGTAATCTATTGGCTTATAACCGTACAAGCAGGTAGCAAGCGATAGCACTTCGCATTATTTCCTTATTTACTACTGGCTTGCAGTAGTCAAACGCGTTTCGTAACAGCCGCCAGCAAGTCACAGACATGACAATGAAGTATACATATTTGGCGTTCAACCTGACCTGGAATGTATCTCCTGTGAATAAGGTATAACTACGGACTGGACGATTTCGCTAATTCAATGGCCTGCAGGTTAGAATCATATAGCCTATGCATACTCAAGCCCCGACTATTAGTCCACTAGCTGCTACTAAGTGAATAGACGGGGCTTTAGTACAATGGATTCTAGCCTGCAGGCCATTGAATTAGCGACATTTTCCAGTCCCTTGGTATAACAGTCTTTGAAAACGTTTATCTAAAGTATAGGCAGTTCGGAATAAAATGAGCACTCGAAAAGGCCCTGCTAAAGATCTATTTCCAGCCAATTCGTATCTTTCCGCGTGTAACGGCTAACGACGCGACGGGAAAAGTCTAACCTCCTGGGACACGTCACTTTATGTTTGCGCGTGTAAGATAAATTGTTCAGTCGAAAAGTACATACATAGTTTGATAAAAAATAAGTTTATTAATTATATAAAATACAATTATATCGCTGTCGGTTGATTTTGTTTCAGTATTGTTGTATTTAAATACGAATGAACACGGAACTATGTTGTGTTATTTCGTTGCCAACCATACAAGCAGTAAAGTGACTATCGGTAATGTTGAATTGTGTGTAGTAACAGATAGTGATATTTTTCATAGGTTAAATATTTAGTGTTCACTTTATTCCGAACGGCCTATAGGTGTTTATCATTAGTAACATAGCTATTTCATACGTACTACAGACAGTGTATATTTAATGATGAGTGGTTAGCTGTTAAAATGAAGGTCTGCTTTGATTTCAATAGCCGTACTTAAACAAAGTTTTGCACGTTCACTTTTACGTTGGAATATGAAACTTTAATACTTCTCAGGTTTCCGTATGATGATACGAAATCTGCAACAGCAAATAGTACGATAAAGTTATCTTTTAATTTTACCCTAGCAGCAACTTTTTTTATAGTTAGTATAAATGTATTTAACACTGATACGATAAACGAGTAATATATTGCATCTGATGCTTGAAGTTACTATGTCAAATCATACAAACCTACCAGAAACTGTTAAGCCGGTATTCTCAAACGTTTTTATAAGGGTTTAGGTTAAGAACATTACTTAATCGTGACTAATGTGTGACATTTCCTTAACCTTATATAATTACGCATGCGCAGTACGCTTAGCCATTCAGACGGCTACACACGTTTAACGTATATTACCGCTTGATGGACGAATATAGTTTTTTGTAAAAAAAAGAGAAAAAAAAAAACAATCGAACCATACAGAAAATGAAATTCTGTGGCAGCAGAGATACTAAATAATGACAAACTAGTATTTTAAAACTCAACAAATTTGTGAGTTTCAAAGTATTGCAGTATACGTACCGTTTCAGGTAATAGATTAATTAGCAAGCAGACCCCCCGTGGCTCAGTTGGTTAGCCAACCCCCCGTAGCTCAGTTGGTAGGCCGACCCCCCGTGGCTCAGTTGGTTGAGCGGCCGACTTTGGTGCGAGGGGTTCTGGGTTCGATTCCCAGGTCAGGCTGGGTGTTAATTTGTGTTTGTCCATTGGGTCTCAAACCTCGTCACCATACAAATTGTCAAACGAAAATTGCTGGGGTCACTCGAAATATGTCAAACCTAAAGGGGGGAATGGTTGGTGCA
>PNEQ01043096.1:0-32319 GCA_003012365.1 Medauroidea extradentata | reverse complement strand
ATATAAATTCGTCAAACATAGACGTGACCACCCTATCAACAGCATCAAGCTGTTCATTAAAGGCATTTACCTCATGAACAGTTTCAAGAGTGACCTCAGGAGTATTTAAACGAGATTGTACCTGTTCCTTTATGTGTTTTAACTTCGTTTCCTGAAGTTTTAACTTCAGTAAGAAAGCTTTGAACCCCATTTCGAACGAAAAAAGACAACATACACAATGCCAAAACGATGAACATAGGCCTAAGATTCAGAACAAACACTGCAACGATTCTAACAATTGAAGTAGCAAAATCACTTGGGGCTA
Source organism: Medauroidea extradentata (assembly GCA_003012365.1). Lineage (NCBI taxonomy): Eukaryota > Metazoa > Arthropoda > Insecta > Phasmatodea > Phasmatidae > Medauroidea > Medauroidea extradentata. The sequence goes on along the minus strand of PNEQ01043096.1, from coordinate 32,015 downwards.
AATTTCACCAAGAAACGGTATTTAAACTAATGAAGAGACGTGAAGACAAAAAAAACATCGACTAAACAAAGAACAAAATATTTTAGACCTACTCACCCACGTGGCAAACCCAAGCAACAACGAGATAACCTAACTATCCAACGAGGCACACTAACACGAAGCCACGGGACTAGAAGAAACTTGTTAATTAATTCCACAAAGCATTACAAAACGAAGAATATCTTGATTTCTTCCGGGGATGGGTGAGACTTGAATGGATTCACTTGAATGGATTCTAACACTAGCGTCAACGGCGTCGTCCGGCGCGTGGTGTTTATCTTGAATGCAAAATACCAATAAACTATACCACTACACACGTTCGTTACAATTCCGAGTTCACACGAGACAAAATCCGACCACGGAGGACCAAAATGTTGAGACATCAAACCATTTTACACACTTTGTAAACAATATACATCGAGCCGAAATCGCACGAACTTATCGCGCCGCCATCTTGAAGTCCACTGAGTCGTCTTTGTAGTGATGGATGCTGCTGGGTAGGCAATCCTTCCGCGACACGGTAAAAATAGGTCCGAGCATATTTACACATAATTCTACTAGTAATAACACACAACACTTCGTAATATTTCATTATATTCTATTTCAGTTTTTAACCATAGATACACCATGTGACAGTTTGTAAGCATAATTCTATATTATTATCAAACCATTTGTCATATGTCAGTTGAATTTAAATTGCAAACACATATATAGACCCAGAATAAGTTGGTATGACTAGGTACGCCATCTTTTAGTTTGTAAGCATAGCTCTCGATTATTTACAAACTGTTTGGCATTGTCTGTCAAAATTAAAATGCTGACACCTATTTAGATCCAGAATGAGTTGGTATGACTGAGTAAACATTCTGTCAGCTCTTAAGCATATTTCTCAATTATTTCCAAACTATTTGAAATGTTTTTATACAATTGAAAATGCAAACACGAATTTATGCCCAGAATAAGTTGGTATGACTAGCTACCACATCTGTCAGTTTAAAAACACAGTTCTCAGTTATTTCCCAGCTGTGTGACAAATATCAATAAAATTTAAATTGCAAACACTTGTTTGGATCCAATGTAAGTTGGTATGACTATATACGCCCTCTGTCAGTTTGCAAGCATAGTTCTCGATTATTACCAAGCTATTTGACAAATATCTATGAAGTTCAAAATGAAAACACATATTTAGGTCCAGAATAAGTTGGTTTGACTAGACATGTCCTCTATCAGTTTGTAAGCATAGTTCTCGATTGTTTTCAAAATATTCGACATATGTCAATGAAATTTAAAACGCAAACACGTATTTACACCCAGAATATGTTGGTGTGGATATATACGCCATCTGTCAGTTTCTAAAGAATATTTATACTTAGTTATCGAACTCTCTTACATCTGTAAGTTCATTTTTCCATAGCCTCTACAATTAAAAAAAAAAAAAGAAAAAGAAACTGAGAAGACTAAACCCCCAACACAACAACAGCCTTTTCCGACCACCCAACCAGCAAATCCCCAAAGCAAAAAATTTAATTGTTTTTATGTGATTCAAAAATCCGCGGCGAATAGCACAGTGTCATCGGCTGTCAAGAAGTATTAAAACTATGTCTGTTTTAAGAATCCTGAATGCTGGCAATTGAATCATTTTTATACGTTTAAATATTCCGTAGCAAAAAGCACTTTGTCTTGGCTGTCTAAAAATATTAACTAATTATGTCCCTAAGACTCTTCAAAACGGGAAATTGAACAATTTCTACATGACTCAGATATCCGCAACGAAATGTACTTTTCCATAAGCTGTCTACAAATATTTCTGTCCTAAGAATTCTCTAATCGGCCAACTGAAACATTTATGTATGATTCAGAAATCCGCAACAAAAAACACTTTGATGTCTGCTGCCAGAGGTAATAAATATTTCAATCATAAGAATCCTCAAAGCAGGCAATTGTATAAATTAGATATGAATCGAAAATTCACAACGAAAAGCATTTTGCCATTCGCTGTCTTATTTTATTTAGAGGTGTCTAGGTTTTTGGCCTTGTAGTCTGTTACTTGAGGAAAAATCTAAACATAATTTAATTTCAAATTAGAACATAATATAAACACCTGAATTTATTTAGACTAAACCAGGGCGTACGTTGTGTGCAAGATGGGTTCTATCCAAGGTTTGTACTTTGTCACGGTGTGTGTGTGTGTGTGACAATTTGTCACTGAGAGACACAATGTATTAATAATATATGTCCTAATATTCCGCAAAGTGGGTAATTAAGTCATTTATACATGTATCAGAAATCTGCAAAGTAAACAGTTTGTCATATGCTGTATGATTTTTTGTCTAGAGAAATCAAGGTCACAAGCCTCACAGGCCGTAACTTGTGGGTAAATCGAATCATAGTTTTTTTTTTACTTTAGGAAAAAAAAAAGAAATGCCATATAATCGCCTGAATTTGTCTAGAGATATCCGGGACAACGCTGTATGCAAGACGGGTCTAATCAAACATCTTGGATTTTGCCACGGTGAACATATGACAGGTGATATAACAATTGAAATAAAGCACTGGATTATTTGTTTTGTCTAGTTGTAAATAGTTTAAAAGCCATGTATAGGTCATGACTGCGAACTACTTCGTTCGACACGATTTTAACATGCGAATATCCGGAGACCGACCCCGCAAGGAATCGAACCTTGATCGACTCGACGAGGAGGTGAGAGCCGCAATTTTTTATTTCTTCTTGCTGGAACTATAGAAATTGATGTTTAATTGTAGCAAATAAATTTACTGAGCGACACTTGGATGATTAATAAATGCGAATAATCAAATACATTATGTACAATTTTGTACTAGCGGACAGCATTAAATATGTACGTATATAAAATCACCAGTAGTAGTAACTTTATGATGGTCCGAAAAAATTTAAATGCTAAAGTAACTATGTGATTTACTGTGCAGTATCAAGTTGGATGGGTATGCAAAATTCGATCGAGCAAATAAGTTACGCCTCTGTCTATAAGCTCCTGCGAATACACAACGATTGCTACAAAAGCTTATAAGTTAGGAGCAAAGTTTAATGAAATATACACTGAAATTAAGGAATGTAAGTAATTGCAGACATTAATAATATACATATTTTAGAGCATATTACAGTTTCAAGAAGTTACATAGAAAGTAGTATTGAGGCGTTAAAAATACTAGCCTAGGTTCACAGTATGTCGACTTTAAAACTGATAAACGTATTTTAACACTTTCAAAAGTCTTCATTCATTTCAACTGAATATATCAACATGTTCATATTTTATTTTAATACGATCAGGTATCTGTAATCGAATGTTTACTGCCTGTCGGCTGCTTATCACGATCAGATTTGCACAAGTGGGCCAATTTATGTTTGCTATGTGGGGTAAATCCTTGAGACGATAACATTTATATTCACTGAGCAGTCATACGTGTCAGACAAGTGCACAAGTCAAAATAATATCACATTTATGCGTAGTCTAGCTTTAGAGCGTTGTTTTCATGTGTCTATAAGCATTGGCCATAAAATTTTATTTGCTAGAAGTACGACGCAAAGTCAATCAGATGCATACACACTACTTTACAATTCTTTGCACAACCGCAATTTATAACTGTCAAAATATCTCAAGACCTAGATCCAAATAATAAAAAAATAGCTAAAGAAGCACATATCGATTTTAAACAAAAAAAATGATCTTAATATGCAACAGAAATTAATGTAACAATGTCATATCGCTATCTAACAGATATAAAGCACTTCTTAAGATATAGTATTATTTTAGTATCAAAAGAAAGACATTTTGTACGCTTTACGTATCACGATTAATTTTTATTCAGGGTTTGTTTATTAGTCTTTGATTAAATTATTTTACACAATTTATTTGTCATTTAACTCTGAATTTGTATTTGCAGGTGAACTATCCCACGTACCAGAATATAAGCTAGAACAACATTTCAGGCAACTTAAATTTTATATTACTTCTAAAAGTGAAAAAAGCAAAAGCTACTTCTCTGGCACAAAACCAGGATGACGATAAAATTCAGCCAGTCTTCAAAAACATGCATGTATGTTGCAGCTAATATTTTGATTGTAACTCTGATTTATGCTCATTTTACGTATGCCATCTCTGAATACGTGTTTCAACATATTACTGTTACAAGACTAATTATGTTCAATTTGACAACATGTTTGATGTTTGCAACCACTTTAGTGGGAATAATATCAAACTGCTTCAATAAGAAGACCATTCATAAAATAAGTCGTACACAAATAGAAGTGAATGAAATATTGCAGAAAAACCTGACCGAATACTACAAGGAGTGGCCACAACGTTCTACTATCGTTAACCTCTCAGTGTCTGCTCTACTGTTAATTCCTTGCAGCATTAGCGTTTATGATTATGTTTTCACTAGCAATTTAAAGAATTTCGAAAAGTTGACTATCAAAATAAATGATTACAAATTCTTAGCTATGACAGCTAATTATATACTCGCTGTATTGCTTCTGAGACAAAAACTTGTCATCTTAAATAAAAGACTACTGTCAGAACGTAATATCTTGGCAGAAAAGTTCTTTCAAAGTAATTCCAAAGAGCAACAGAGAACATCAGTGTTATGTATTAACGAAATGCCTAACCAGGTAGGTTCTACCCGACTATCAAGACATCTAGAGAGTGTGTTTGGCGAGGAGGTTACTAATGAGAGTGAACGTGACAGTCTAAGAGAAACAATAGCTTCTTGCATAATACTGTACAGAAAACTTTATTGCATATGTGAATATATCAATAGTGCTTACGGCATACAATTAACATTTATAATTATTACGTATTACTTTAAATGCATTTATACGATTTACGTATCTTTGCAATATGCTATCACATCACACATGCCTTTTTATTATTCAACTACAATGTACGGATTTGTAAGTGTTTTTTCGTGGCCTATAATTTACACCTCTCAGATAGTTGGTATAACATGGGCATGCAGTAGCACCAGTAGAGAGGCTAGGAAGACCTCAGGTATCATCCACGACCTACTTCTGCAGCCAGGCTTGTACAAGGAAGCAGCACTACAACTGAAGCAGTTCTCTCTGCAGACTTCCAGGAGGAAGATAGTCTTCACTGCAGCTGGCTTCGTTACTCTAGACTTGGCTCTCCTGTTATCTATATGTGTGTCCATATTGTCGTACGTGATGGTGCTACAACAAATGTAAATTAATAATTTTACTTATAAGTAATAAGTATTTTTATGTGAATTACATTTTAAAAAACCAGACATAATTTAAATAATAAAAGTTTTGTAGTGATTATATTTGATCACATGTTTAGTAAAAATATATAAACTGTTATAAGCTTTACTTCTGACATTAATGTAACTACAAACCAATTTTTGTACCATGAATGATTCCAAGTTATTAAATATATTTCAGGAGTAGTAAACAATTTTGCAAGTAAAATGTTTTAAATATATATATTGTTTGTAGAACACCAAAATGCTACATACTAAACATTGTAACATTATTTCGAAATGTTGAAATTATTACGGCATAATCACATCAATCTTGAAACTTTGAAATTTAATAAATACTTCAAGTTAAAGATGATTTTTAGTTACTAATATTGCACTACTTAATTTTTAAATCCGAAAATGAAACAAATGAACATAATTCCGAGTAAAAAGAAGCTTCACCAAATCAGCGTACTTTCACTATAGTTTTAACAGCAGAAAGTAATGCCGCAAAACAAATCTAGTGTTACTTTTGTCACATATATTTCCAGCTTGACAAAGAGTGTCTATTTACATTTCCTTGAGGGTTATTAGTTAAATGACAGTATGTCTGTGGTCTAACATCGAATTTAATTAAATTACAAGAATGTTTTAAACAAACTGATACACGTATGGAAAGATCCTAAATTCTGGAAAATTTAATGACGATACAACTAGAGGCATTCAGTAAGTTTATATTTTACAACATTAAAACATAGTAGGTAGAGTAAAATATGAAAAAAATTTGGCTCTTTTTGTTCATAACATTTTATCTTCTTAAAAGATAATGAAAATAGTAGGCAACATGATTTGAAATCTTATAGATATATATAGTTTATAAAAATAAAAAACTAAAAGAATGTTTCAAATCAATTGCACTTGGCTACAATTAAAATTCATACTGGTAAAATGAAACACTTTGCTTATGAAAGTAACTAAAATTAATAACAATACAAGAAGCTACCAACATAAATGAGAAGCCTACTTTCCTCAGAGTGGGTACAAATTAACAATAAAAGTTTTAAAAAAGTGTACGTAATCCAGGAATATTAATTGCTTCGCTTATGAAAGTAACTAAAATTAATAACAAAACAAGAAGCTACCAACATAACTGAGAAGCCTACTTTCCTCAGAGTGGGTACAAATTAACAATAAAAGTTTAAAAAAAGTGTACGTAATCCAGGAATATTAACTGATAATATCGATTTAGACGTATGATATACGATATATACTAAACATAAGTTAGCTTGCTAAGTTTAATAAATTAGTAAAAAAAATTCTGATGTATCTTTATGTCATTAATATACATAAAAAAACTCCGATGTATTCAAAATATTACAGATGGATGAACGAAATATTCAATAGTCAAGTCTGGTTTGTATGCAACGTATGTGTACCACGTTTATTAAATTCTGAAAAAGTGTATCGTAAGATATGCATTACTATGCTAAAAATTTAAAGATGGCCATCATTTTGAAAATATGAAGATAGGATGAACGACATGCACAATAATTAAGTCAGCTTTGTATCTTATATATGAGTACCAAGTTTGGTGAAATTTTGAAAAATATTTCCTAAAATATATTATACTGTGCTGAAAATATTAAAATGGCCACCATTGCGAAAATATAACCACAGGATGAGCGAAATATACAAACGTCAAGTCGACTTTATATGTAGTATATGTATACCAAATTTGGTGAAATTCGGAAAGAATGTTTTCTAAAATATGGAATAATATGCTAAAAATAAAAAATTGCTGCCATTTTGAAAATATGCACATATAATGAACGTAATGCGCACTAATCGAGTCAGCTTTGTACCAAATTAACATGAAATTCTGAAAAATATTTCATTAGATATACGATACTACGCTTAAAATATAAACATTTACACAATTTTAAAAAATTGCACACGGGATTAACGAAATGCACAATATTCAAGTAAGCTTGTATGTAGTAATGTGTACCAAGTTTGGTAAAATTCTGAAAAATATATTGTATGTTTTGTAGCACTATGCTAAAAATGAAAAATGGCCAGCATTTAAACAAAAATATGTACACAGGATAAAAAAAAACACAATATACAAGTCAGTTTTGAGTGTAGTATATGTGTACCAAGTTTGATGAAATTATGACGAATGTTTAGGTATATGAAAGTAATATGTGGAATAATATGCCAAAAATATAGAAATGGCAATCATGTTGAAAATATGCACTCATGATGAACGAAATGCACAAACGTAAAGTCAACTTTACATATAGTATATGTGTAACAAGTTTGGTGAAATTCTGAAGAATAGTTCCTAAGATATGTGATACTAAGCTAAAACTGTTTAAATTGCCGCTATTTTGAAACTATGCTCACAGGATGAAATAAAAAAGAATATTCAAATCATCATTGTATGTAGAATATGTGTACCAAGTTTAGATAAATTCTGAAAAATTCAACCCAAGAACTGTGATACAATGATACACATATAAAATGGCCGCCATTTTGAAAATATGAACACATGATGAACTAAATACACAATATTCAAATCAGCTGCGTATGTCGTATATGAGTACCAGTTAGGTGAAATTCTAAAAAACATTTTGTAAGATATGTGATACTATGCCAAAAATAAAAATTAGGCCGCCATTAAAAAAATATGCACATAGGATGATCAAAATACACAAACGTCAAGTCTACTTTGCATGTAGTATATGTGTACCAAGTTTGATGAAATTCTAAATGACGGTTCCTTTATTGAAAAATGTTTAAAATGGCCACCATTTTGTAAATATGAACATGGCGTAAACGGAATATTAAAAAAGTCTAGACAGATTACAAATAACTATATGTGCACAAAGTTTGACGAAATTCGGTTAATAGGTTCGAAGGATTCTAGGAGGCGCGCGCACACACAAACACACACAGACACACACAGGCAAAAAGGTGATCTCGTAAGCCTACTTTTTGCTTCGGAAAGTTGGCTAAAAATGTTGTTTAAAACTTTTTTGTTACATAGGCCTATTTGAATGCATGTTGACGGTACAAAATAAAAAAATAAAAAACAAATAATACTGTAGAATAAAGTGAAATTAATTTTTAATTTAAAGATCAGTTGAAAGTTAAAGAAAAAAAGTGTGTGGAAAATAGTCGTCTATATTTTAGTATCCTTGCTTCAATTACAATGTATGTGTATGTCCTCACACCAAATGCAAACCCAAAATTTAGTATAATTAAATCGTACCAACAATTCATCCTTTTGAACTTCTGAAAGAAACACACTCTATGAGAGAAAATATAAAAAGCATCATCACTCTCAGAAAGAGGAACATCTACTTCGATTTCTATTAGACACACACATCTCAAACAACTTCGATATTTTAGCTGGAAATATTGGTTTCCTTAGTACGATTTCTTTGTTTTTATTCTGCTGATGTATGTTCACGGTTATTTGAACATTTCTTTAAAATTCCAATATCATCTTTACATTTCCTCTTGTTTTCTGTACATAACATGTTTTTCAACCTTTACTCTTTGAGTCTACTAAACCACCTTCACAACGGGATGATCTGATAACAGCTTTCGCAGAATTAAAACTTCGGTTAGATTATTTTAGCTCTGGAATGGTCCAAATTTATTTCGGCGATGCATGATTGAAAATTTTCTCTAAGAATCGTTACAAGTGGCAAGCTTCTTCTTCTTATTTTCGCACGGTGTAAGATTTTAGTCTGGATCACTAAGTGTGGTGACGGTAAACTGGAGATTGAATGCTGAGGAAATGTAAGTGGGTGTCATATCTTTTGACTAGGGGTTAGTCAAGTATCCCTTCCCATGTTTCCATAAACTCTCTGAATACTAAACACTTATGTATCAACTTCGAAGGAAACAAAATTCATGTCGTTGAAATTATTTCGATAACAAGGACAGATCCTGGAAGCTTAAACTAATTTACGGCTACTTCTCCAGTATGATACTTCAGATAGGCAGTGCCTAAGACTTGTGATATGACATATGCCCCTGAGAAGTCAAGTGTTATGTAGCAACTATTGCCCATTGCCCAATATTTTCACTGTAATAATGTTTACGACGCAATGCAGGTATTGTTTAAGGGTTGCATACGGAGGTCGTGTGCAGAGGAAGACTTAAAATTGTTACAAGGTTTCTGAAGGTGTTATCTACAACATCAATGTTGGTATTGTCGTTTTTATGCCCATAAAAACAAAAATAAAAACATGATCTTGTGCTAATTTCCTTGTTTCGTACTACGATTTGAAAAAGTCAGTCCATAAAGGGATGGCCTCGAATCCAATAAGAAAGGTAGCGTTTTCCAGTAGAGCCAAGCAGGGTTCCTTTTATTAATGTCTTGGGTCATATTTGTCAGTGTGAAAATCCACATAGACTGAACAAATGTACCATCTGTGGTTATACAACATACAACCGTAACTACACTGCGCGCCAGCTAAGATGGCGAGTGGCAGCTACTGAGTGATGGACATATTCAAGGTATTCAAGCAGCAGGCCGCAGCAAACACCTAGTAGCCTATAAATATCGGAATGAAATCGACATATGTAAATTAGCCATTCGAATTTAAAATGGTATTAATATTATATGCTACACATTCCAGCTCGTTACCCGCCAACTTACATGGCGTGTGTAATAATGATTATCTTTCGGCAGCAGTTTTAATTCTGAAATAAAGTTTTTATTTTTGGCGGACTTTGCTCTAAACAGCTGAAATGCCGGTTGCGTCCTCATTATAAGTTCTGTCTCGTGGATGTTAAATTTTTTTCTGCTTCGTGTATGTCATAAACATGATTATTTTTTAAATCAGTTGGCACAATCCGAAATGTGTAAACAAGTAGAGAACTAGACGTGACGTCGAATATTTTCTCTTAATAGACTGCTAAATGTTGACTCCTTGGTTAGTAGATAATTTACAAGTTCTTGTTCCATTTCGAGAAGCATAGTTTCCTTATGATCTAATTTTATATTTACTGTTATTCAAGCTGCAAATCAAGACGAGATGAAAAATTGCATGAGTCTCAGAATATATTTTCGAATCTCTTTTTAATCCCATTTTACTGTCTTTCAATGCCTGTGTTGCGTTTATCAGTTCTGGTCTCTTCCATAACTTTTGTTTTGATGAATTCACAAGGACTTAATGAGGCACCTGTAAAACACGTACATTATTTAATATCAAATAATTACACGTCAAACACTAATAACATGAAATTTTTATTACTGGGTGTCCATGGCGTTCAGTGTTACCCTTGGGATGGCGTAGAATGAGGTCTTACAGTGTCGTGGCTTGGGTATGTTGCAAGGTAAGCTGTACGTTCCTATTTCTATACAAATTCTTGAGTTGGCTATCGGTATTGGCAAGGCAGGAGTGTGAAGCCACTTCTATTATGCCACTCTCGGGTTTTTACAGAAAATAAATTCAATGAAATAATATGAAAAAAAAAACCGTGGCTTGATCGTTTTGCTATCCTCATCTTGTCTTTGTGCGTCAAAATGGTATTCCTTTTTGCTGTGTATGTCTGTGATGTTATTAATAGTCCAAATCCAGGAACGTTCGTAAACTTGAGTCATAAAATTATAGACAGTATTTAACTATCAATGACACGAGATTTTGTGCACATGGTGTTAGTTATAAGAAAAATAATTTTTTAAACCAAATCCTTAACAACGAAGGTAAAATTTTGGCTTCAAAGACTGAATCACACCATTATACGAAACACAGGGGCTAACTTTCAATGACGAACTGCCAGATAAGATAAACATAGGCTATCCTCTCATTAAAGATTACTAAATATTTTCTATAAGAAGCAATTTTACATTATGGTTTCAAAAATTCTATAGTTTCTTTTAACTCTGCATATTACAAACTTTACACTTTAGCTTCTTTAACCAATACCGTTTACGACAAACCTGTTACGCTTATACTCTAATCCGTTTCGTAAAATGCGTCGACTTAAGAGTAACAGTGTGATAGATTTTGGTCAGCGTTTAACATCGATGTATTCAGCGCTGGTGAGTATGAAACGGCAACATATTGGTGGCACGGGGAAAGCGGGAGATCCCCGAGAAAACCCGCCGACCAGCGGCATCGTCCGGCACGATTCCCACATGTGAAGATACGCTGACCAACCCCGCCGTGAATCAAACCCGTATTGCCTTGGTGGGAGGCGAATGGTCTGACCACTCGGCCACTGCGGAAGCCTACATAGACTCTTGTTATTTAGTGGAATATTCTACAATTTCTGGAAACATTTTGGTTCACTCTGATTTGGGAGTGTCTTTGATTACGAATCATATATTTTCTGTTGTGTTTATCACGGGGCATCTTCTAGTGCTAGCATTGGCGTGCAGTAACACAAGTAGAGAGGCTAGGAAGACCTCAGGTATCATCCACGACCTACTTCTGCAGCCAGGCTTGTACAAGGAAGCAGCACTACAACTGAAGCAGTTCTCTCTGCAGACTTCCAGGAGGAAGATAGTCTTCACTGCAGCTGGCTTCGTCACTCTAGACTTGCCATTTCTACCACCTATCTCTGTGTCTATAATTTCATACGTGCTGGTGCTGCTACAAATGGATGCCAGTAATGTAACATAATAACTGTGCCATATTTTCATTACATAAAAGAATAAAAATTATAATTTCTATCTTATGTATAAGTATGCTATGTTTTGCAATTTATAAGAGCTCCGTGTATGTATAGATGGTCGAATTTTTTAATTAAGTAAACAATGGCACCATAAACTATTTTTATATCATCACGTATTGTTTACATATTCTGTGTCTGTCTGATTTAGCTGCCGAACTAACATATATTTTGTTTATTTGATCTAACGGTTTATTCTGTAATTTTAACAAACGTGAGGGCCTACTTTTACAGTTCCGCGTATTCCGCCTCTTAAATATTATGATAATAAAAACAGATTAAGAATGACTTATCTAAATTTATTGAAAAATACCGATCGACAAAATAAGCTGTAGCATAAGACGAACAGTTAAGATCTCTAATTTGGTTCCTTGTTGTTTTGTTTTAAACTGTAAACAAGTGTTTTCAATGGGAACTAAGGTAAATAATTTAATTTGTATTTTTATTCACGAGGATGCAATATTTTGTAAAAAGTTACGAACGAGGCTCTGAACGAGACGAGCTGGAAATAAAACAAAATTTATTACAATAAGTGCGGAAAAGTTGTAATGACATTCAAAATGAATTATATTACTTAACTGAGTTATTATAAAGCGAAACAGAGAGTGCAGATACGGAAGAGATGTATTGTAGAATATAAGGGTTGCTGCTACGAAAGTTGAAGGTCTCTGATAGAAACAAAATGAATAACTTACAGTAAGACACAGGAGTTCAGGTGAAACTGCTTCAGTTATCTCCCCACCAATTAACAGGATGTATTTAATACCGGATTGCCATTAGAAGCACATGTCTGTTATTGTAGGTTATAACACAACTATACCTCACACAAAATAATATCACTTCAGGGTTATGAAAGAATTATTCAGTATCTTCAAATAAGTAAAGACGGGAATTTAAATGAAAAACTGATTCCCGACACATACAAATAATATTATAAAGCAACCAGTTATTATATTAAATATGGGACAGATGGTTGGAACAACTAAAACTAATCCTAATACGTCGAAAAATATGAAACAAAATAACATACTTGGACGTGTTTATTACTTAAATCATTGTTCAAAGTCTAGATAATGAAACAACATTTTATTGAGACCTCCTCTCGGAAGCAATGTTATACTATAATTAGAACATATATATGAACTCCTAAATCACAAGTACAAATTAGTAGAAGCTAAAACACATAAATCTTAAAACCTGCTGACGGAAAACAGACACGTGAACGCCCGAGTCATTAAACCAAACTCATCACCACGCATGAAGTGAGTCTTGTGTGGTTTTCAAAGAGGGTCATATAATTTAAGGTGGCAACTCGCCCTGGATATCAAGCGGTGTGCAGAGTTTCGACCGACACAAGTTTGTTTGAAAAATACTTAACATTCGTAAACTATATCAGCTTAGGCACAGCATTCAATGCAAGTTACACGTTGCATACTTTTCCAGGCCTGCATTAATCAATCAAACTTATTTCATTGTGCCCGAAATTGGCAAAAATGTGGTTTTTGTGCTAATATAAGGCATGATTATTTTGTTTCATAATAATCAACAATTATATGGACTGATACAACGCAGCTATAGGTCATATACTGTCAGATAATATAAGGTTCATAAAGGTGAGTTAACTGCAAGAAGACTGCACGCCAATTTATTGACTTGCACGTTGAGGCTAGGGTGAAGCCTGATGAACGTATCATGTCGCCCTTAAGAGGGCGTGGTACATAATTAAACGCTAAAAGCATTATTTATAAGTATAGGTTTCTTGAAGCCAATTTGCGAAGATTAAACAGTAGCAATCCTAGGCAATAGCTTTAGCAAAACGTTTTAAACGAAATTGTTTCCAGTGTTACGAATTTCTGAGGCAGAATCTCTGACGCCGGAACCTCGTGCATTTAACTGCGGCGCAAGAGATCACGCGTAACAAATTACTAATTCTGGATAAATATATGCTCACAAAGTTGGTAAATACCGTTATCTAGGATTGTCATTGAGTATTTTATCCATATTGGCTTTGAAAAAAGCGTATAAATCAATTGATGTTTTCAGCGGTTAGTTACCTACTACGCACTCTTAAGTCTCGACACTACTTTGACTCGAACACGCAACATACATCCACCCAGGTAGCCTAAATCCCACAGCTGACTCGTGGGAACTGCAGAGCGATAAGAGCCAGAGTACAACGCTCGACGAGAAGCATATCGCCTATATTCACAGCGCGTTAAACTGACGTGCAAGGTTTTACATGTATGGGGCTTTAAGTGGTGATACTAAATTTTCTTTATAGTATAGGCCTATGAGGTAAATTCCAATGTATGTCTCTAACTTTGCACTTTACTGACTCAGAGGGTATTTTCAGTCACAGCTGTCTAAAAACAGCCGTTTTTAGCCATTTTGAGATTCCCTGAAATCATGTTTCTAACGAGCGTGTTAAAATTTCAATAACATTCATAATTTCCAGAGAATGTTCTATTCATAGATAAAGATTATGAATAACTTAAATGGTTTTGCTTTAAAAAAAACTCGTGTTTAAAATATCATGTATGACACATTAAAACACTGTCTACTGTCAGCTTTCTTCGAGGTACATGTGTGAAAAGTGCCATCGCATTTTTCAGAAATTTGCAATTATTTATTAAAATTGAAATAACTCGGTACTAATCAAAGCAATTCAGTTGGGAAAAATTTCTACTTGAAATTAAAGGCTCCCTTAATCCATTGCAATTGTAAACATATTTGTTTTCTCGAAAAAATTACTAAAACAACAGAGCCAATATATTGGCCTCTGGCATTATTCGTACAAACAATGAAAGCCGATATTTCGGCTCTTGGCACTGAATGGGTTAATACTGCACAATATTCAAGGAGCTCATACAGACTGAAAAATATAACGTAGTTAAAAATAATCGGTTAAGAATGCTATGTTTAAGCCAAAACATATGATGAAACAGTGTAAACATGGAGAATGTAAAGTGTGTAGTTAATGACATTTTTAGATATGACGAGGTTTTTGAAAACTCTAGACATGTAACTATTGCGTAATGATAAATTTTACCATGTCACATATTATGCTGGCAACTTCGCAGGTAACTGATAAGATAAATACCGTTTTGGTACACTTGACCGTATTTCATAATCGAGCGATTCACACTCTACGGAAATACGGGTTGACTCCGCATGTAATAAAACGATGATGGCATTGTTTGGAGGCGAATGCGCTAACCTCGATCCCTTGTTTACAAGGTCATGTTAGTACATGTCACTGGGCTTACACATTACTTTCATAATTGTTGCCACATTTGTGACATAGGTAAATTGTAGTATTAACCGTACTGTTTAAATTATGCAAATAATAAAAATTTAATTAAATTGTGTAAATGTATATTTAGCCTCTCATCACCGCAGATTGTAAGAGAGAACAATGAATAGAAATAAATTTAACCAATCAAATACTAAAACTATCCAATTAACTAAAATGTGCTGTTTATTTATTACATGTATATTATATCACTGTTGATAATTGCAAGAATATTAGGGAACAGCCAACAAAAGCGAGTTTTACAATACATATTTCAGAATTAATTTTAATAAAATTATTACCATGAAATGAAAAACTTTTAGAATACGAAATAAATGACATAGTAACAGTGCTCAAATGTATTCTTTTAACAAGGAATACGCCTACAATTATTTAGAATAGTCTTCTTAGCACTGAGAGCGTTAGCGCCACGGAAATACGTTGCACTCGCATTCAGAATGGCCTGGATCGATTCCCTTCTACGATCATCTAATTTCGATTCTTACTGCATGTATTTGAGGAGTTAAAAATTAATGTTTTCATTTGGAACCAACCGTTAACAGCCGTGCACATTTTTGACACCTGAAGCAAGACGTTAAGACAATAACAATAAAGCCACTAAATGCAGGAGTAGCAATGTGGTATCGCTGTCAGTGAGCAACTGAAGTTCTTGTGAATACACGTACATTCTTGCAAGATTATCTTCTGGTCAGTAAATCGAGTATTTTTTTCTGGTCTATACTTATAGTATAGCTAGAGAAATTGATGATTAGAGACACTGAAGTTTCACGAATTATTTTAGAAGACGTTTGATTTAAACTTCTGGACACACTCATTACCCTCGCGATTGGTTTTCTGTTACTGAAAACTCTGCCTTGCAGACTGTGAACTAGTGGCATACCTGGTTATAAACATTCTCTCTCCCGCTCTCCTTGCCAGATGTACAACATGCCAAGTACTATCAGCAGCTGGGGCCGCGGTGGCTGAATGGTCAGACCAGTCACCTCCCACCAAAGCCAGGATCGATTACTGGCGGGGTCGGTCCCCGGGACAGCAGGTTTTCTCGGGGTTGCCCCGTTCCCCCTCTCCCTTCATTTCGGATGTGTTCCAAACTTACGTCATGTCAACCCTTACCAGCGCTAAAGACCTCGATGTTGAGCGCTGACCGAAATCACTCACTCATATACCAGCAGCTAATGTACAAGTAGATGAAGACAAGTGTCTACACAGAACTGGGGAGTTCAGCCGGCTGGTCGTTGACCCGCCCAGTCTCTTGTGATGAGTTGTTATATAAAGGACTACTATGTTATCCAAACTACGGTATCTTGTTGCTTCTTGTACGACTGTACTACAGTTATATAACACAGTTTAAACTCCTTCAGAAGAACAACAAAGGTACAGTAGATACGTACCAGAAGTCTTACTGGCTCAATCTAACGTGTGCACGCTATTAACAATAAAATAACCCCAGGTACGTAGACACTTTATTACAACCTCGCAAGGAGTTAACATTTACCTCTATCTCTAGAGAAAATTAACTAACTAACTGACTGACTGACATATCAAACTGCAGCATAAACCTCTGAACATAGAATCGTAAATACGTCGATAGAGCTCGAAGCCAACGGTTTTATCATCGTGACTTTTACTTTAATAGGACACACATAAAATTTCATGTTATCCAATGTAAGGATTTTTTGATATTCAAAATTAAAGGGGGTGAAAAGACCTTAAATGTGTTTCCGCTTAACTAACGATTTCTATCGAATCCTTTGAAATAGAGAGTTGGTATTCACTTCAAAATGTTGCTTACTTAATTACCCAAAAAACTGTTTTAGGATTTTTTTTTTAATTCGACCACCAAGCAGTAAAAAGAGGCCAACTGTAATTTTTTATGAATCGCCTATATCACTGAAACACAATTGACTATCACCGTGATTTTTACTTCAATTGGTTACGTATACAAATGTCTATGATAGGATTCCAAGACGTTTTGAAATTCTCATATTGAAGAGGTGAAAATACGTAAAATGTGTTTTCAATTATTCCTCCACATCTATCGAACCAATCGAGATATCGAAGAGCACTTTGCTTTAGATTTATGTTTCTATAAATATCCGAAATTCCATTAAATTAATTTTCCTAATTCGGTCCCAAAGAGGTTAAAAAAAGGATAAAGTATGTTTTCGTTTCACAATCGACATATATCTATTCCATTTACTTTTATATAGTGACGTGATTTTTGTTTTTAAGATTTATGCTCACTCAAATACCAAAAAAGTAATTTCAAGAATTTTTTGTAATTCCCCACCTAAGAAGGTGAAAAGGGGTGAAAAGTGATTAAATGTGTTTTTAATTAATCGTCGATATATCTTGAACCCAACGGACTGTTGTCGTGTTTTTCATATCCAAATTACACTAGTTAAGTAGCGTAAAATGTGATACATAGATATTACAAAATTCAGTCTCGTAGGAGGTGAAAAGACCTGGAATGTGTGTTACATAAATCTTCGATATATATCGAACCCACGAGACATTCAGTTTATTTTTGCTTCTGAATAACGTTTACGTAAATGGTCGTAAAAAAAAGTCTTAAGATTTTTTTCAAAATTCAAACTCTCTGTACTGTACAGAAGCGATATGTGGTTTTAAATGAATGATATATTTTTCTTTGACTGAATGAGCTATCGTCGTGATTTTCACTTCACTTGCATACTTGAAATATTTGAGGTGTGAAATTAAGATTTTTCCAAATTCGACACCTATAAGGAGTTAAAAAGGCATAACATGTGTTTTCTACCAGTCGATGATACTTATCTAACCAGAAGAGATATTGAGGTGGTATTCGCGTCAGAATTATGTTTACGTATACGTAAAAAAGTTATGCAATTTGTTTTATTTTATTAGATAAGTTAATTAAATAGAAATCTTTGTTTGCGATCTTTCAAGGAAGACGATCTGAAATCAAGAACGACCAGCGAGAAATAAATTACACAGGAGTTTCTTTCTACCGCTCTATCGAGACTCGGTGTTGTACAACCTCAACGAGCCCAGGAAATTAATATTTAATTTTTAAAAGTAATTTTCATGAAATTTTCGACGTTAAGTGGTGCAGTTGTTTGTAGCTCCGATCTATTGTTCGGAAGGTTCTGTGCTGAAATTCTTTTTAAGGACTGTGCAAACGTGCAAGTCAGACATGAAAAACCTGCAAGGCAGATGAAATTAGTGTAATTTGGATGAAGTCGTTCAAAAGTGCAGAAAATGTATTATGCAGTCCGCTATCTACTGAAGTTCCACGACAGCATCAGCCCACACATGCCATCCAATTAACCACTAGGTTGGGGCGCCAAATACGTTTGTATTCCAGTGAAACATTATTCCGTCAAAATTTCTTAATGTCACTTAACTTCAAGCGAAGGTTTTGAAAAACAAATATGTTATTGAGGGAACTATCACCAATGGTTGTGCTCGAGGGAAATTAGTCTTAATATAGATCTTTCGTGAAAAAGTATGCACTAAAGATATAACCTTTGAAAAAAATTACTAGCTGTTACTGCATATAAGTCACCATTAACAAGAGTTACTTTACTTCTTGTATGGTTGGTAGCGATTCATCACACGTAGTTCCGTGTATTTTCATATTTTAATACAATATTATTAAAAGAACATCATATGAAATCGACCTCTGTGTATTTAGTATACTTCAAAATATGTATTTATGATCTCATTGACATTTCTACTTACAGTTTAATTAGATTTAATTGGCGCCAGAAGAATGTGACGCTATAGCCGGCCTCAGGTCTTCTTGCACATTATCGCTTGCTCCGCGCTTCAGACAGTTCAAAATTCCACCGACAGGTGGCATAAGTGTTAGGTTATCGCCGTTTTTGCTGCTTCGCCAATTTGCATCATTTGGGTGTGTTTGTCCGTTGTGCGTATATACACATTCAAAAGTATTGGAAATGACTATGAATATCATTTCTAAATGATGTGATGCCACTAATAGTCTGTGAATTATGTTTTACGTTTGCCTTCCTAGATAGAAACAACATACTTTTTATTTCACACATTGAGAATATACGTTATTTATAGTTTCTGTTAAGGTGTTCGTCGTTTGTGGCAGTAGAACTGAACGAAACATGAATTCATGAATTGCGTGTGTCATGTGTGTTTTTAGTGGCGTTTTTGAGTTACAAATTCGAATAAACTATGCCCGCATTTACGAGATTCGTAACGGCAATAGTGCGTGTTGTATCAATTAGTCGTTGGATAAAAACCAGCATTAAAAAGACATTAACTCGCAGGTATTTATAACTAAGATTACTTTTGATTATATATTATATTCATCCCCCGTGCATTTAATGAGAAGATATTGTTGATAACATTTATCGGAGCAGTATACCGTACAAGTAAACATTGCACGACCCTATGTGAATAAAATCATCACGTGGCTATATTTATGTTACCATTCGGCTGAAAGATATAAACTATCAGAAAATATAAATAACTCAGGGCTTTATGAGTGCTCACTTTATTCCGAATCACCTATACCATGGAAACTACGTATTTCATTCAATTAACCTCTTACATTTAATAGTCTGTAATAACCCCACAACGTCAACTGTGCTGTGACTATATATAAGGCAAAGTCGCTGTTACTGGCAGGGACAATCTCAAGACTGCCTTTCGAGTGTACAGCTATAGCTACTTATCCTGCTGCAGAGTTAACTCAACTAGCAGATTTCACATTAACACTTGATGACTGAACTAAATATCTTATGTACAAAGATGTACCTGCTCTGAGTAGTACACGCGAGTAAAGCCGCGTGCGTACTGCTAGTGTGTTATAATGTGTAACCATAGCCTAGAGCAGGAAAATATTTATCTGGTAACAATACTATGTGCTTTTAGATTATTTTGATGTTTAATTAAGTACGGGAAGTTACGTAACCGCATTTTTTCGAACTTTACTGCACCAATAATTTAATAAAACTTTATATTTGATGTTAATCCGTTGTGTTTAGTGACCAATCGATAGTAGTCAATACAAAACCACTCGGACGCCTATGCTTACATATTTAACAACTTGAAGAAAAAAAGTTGTTGTAGAGACCCTGTTTAACTTTGTTTCTCGAAATGTTTGGTCGCTAGTAGTTCAAGCGACGATGTGAAAATTGCATTTGCCAACCACAATGGCTATAACGATGTGTGCAGCGGAAGAATAACTCAACCAGAAGGAACACAACGTCTCGAAAGAACAGTGTACTTTTGTATGTATGGTCTGAAGTTTTTTAAGGAAGACTACAGTTTTATTAAGGATGAGAATACAAAAACTTTTGTTTCAGCGGCGCGTGATATTTTTATAATTGACAGAAGAATAACCACATTTATAATTAATATACGTTTTATGCATCAACTGAGAATGTTATTTCGTTTAGTTTTATTTGATAGAGGAAGTCACATACATTGGAATGTAGAAACCAATATATGTGTAGTTATTTCACAGAACATTAATTAAACATTTTCGTTTGGATTTATTTAAAACAATTTATAATTATAAAAAAATTTAACGTTAAATAGTTTTGTCTTTATATTAAGTCAATCTCACACCAACTTTGATTCCATGTTACTCAAATCTTCTGTGAAATGTTATGTTTCATGTCCCTCTTGAAACGGGATATGGTGCACCAAATATTAGTAACCAAATCGTGAGAGGAATACCGGGTTATTTTTCTTGATTTACTCTGTAACCATAATTTAGCTGCTGTTAATTGCAGTTATTACTGTATCATAATGTTCCTAATACAGACACTATAATCTCGTCTCAAGGCACGAAAACAATTAAGTTTGCCCCGATATAAAAACAAAAATTTTATAAGTAGAAATTGCACACGTGCAAATTCTCTCCACAGATTTTCATGAAAAATTATGCAAAACTTAAAACAATGAAAAATATTTTTATTACGATATTTCTGAGTTAATTATTTACCGAAGAAACCATGTCTCGCAAGTTATTTACGTCATCAAAGCATTTAAGGCAAGTAAATTTACTACTGAATTCAAATATCTTGCAAAGGGGTTAAGGATTCAATTTATGGACTTTTATATATTTTGATATTGATTTTGATGAAAAAAAAGGAAAATTTCATAAAGATCTTTAGATTATTTTGTAACATATCGCGTGAACCTAAAAAACATTATAGTAAAACTACGAGTTCGTCCAAATAATAGTTGTAATAAAATTATAAGAGGTTCTGATGAATAGATTTCTTAATTTTAATTGATATTATACAATATGAATAATTTATTTTTAAGTGACACTTCTGGCTGCTTCTTATACACTACTGTCTACAATGTTTTAATTGATACGGGTATAATTACAATGTCACTAATATAAAATGGGTAGGTTCGTAAAACAATCGTAATATTGGCATGTCTCTTTCTTTCTCTCTCTCTCTCTCTCTCTCTCTCTCTCACTCTCTCTCTCTCTCTCTCTCTACAGGATGTCCAAAAATAAACACAACGCGAATCCTGGGCTAAATTGGAGTAAACAGCAAAATGTTGTACGATTGTACGATGCCATTTTATATGCCGAATGTGGCAACATACCACTGAAGTTTATACCCTATTTTGCTCCACATATATCTTTCTAATCTTACTATTACTGCTTTCACCTGCATATAAGAGGTCCAGTTTAAAATCCTGAGTAGTATAAACATGATTCTACGTTCACGAGACTTAGCATCTATCCTAATCACGTACAATTATTTACTGCCACTATGACCTTGCCTAAATTATTGAACACGCGACACAATGTTATAGTCACGATAGTTTACCCCTGCGTGTAGCCAGTGTTGCCTAGCCACCAGGATATTGCCACAACTGAAATATTTGAATGCATTGAACACGTAAACGGCGAGTCCTAGAGTGTTGCAAAAAGAATACTTTTATTAATTTTGACACACTGCTTTACATTATGGAAGAAACATCACTTTCTGAGACCTTTAAAATTTGTTCTGCAGCCACAGAGGGCAAAAATTAATTTAATGAAGAAGATGCGAATTTTGCACATACCTTTATTTTATTCCAGCTCTTGGTATAGTTAAATAGTACACCAAATTATTTTCTACTGATACAAGTACATTTTATCAAAGCCCGCATTATACTTTCTGACTTCGACTATAGAGGTTACATAAATAGAAATTACCATCTATTTTCACTTCAGTCTGGTTTTCGGAGTATCCAAAGCATTACTACAGCCGTAACGCATATCACAGATAATATAAGGAAAAATATTTAAGATAGAAAACTTAGTGTTCTAATACTCCTCGATTTATATAAGGCATTTAACATAGTAGATCATAAGTTACTTTTAATGAAATTGTATTCATGCCTTCATCTTTCCGTCGATGTAGTGAACTGGTTTGAATCGTACCTAATGGACGTAAACAATGCAATAAAATAAATCTTTCTGATTCTAGTTGGCGCAGTGTATCATGTGGTGTTCCCCAAGGGTCAGTACTTGGATCCATGTTGTTCTCTATGTTCATAAATTATTTGCCAAAGTGTTTGCAGTGTGTGAATTACCATTTCTATGTTGACGACTTCCAAATATGTGTAATTGATGTACCCAGTTAACTGAATACAAGCATTGATCATGCTAACATTGATCTGTGCAATGTTGTTCGTTGGTCCAATTATAAATGGTTGCAAATAAATGCCACTAAGACTCAGTACACCATAATTGGATAAAAAGGAACTAAAAATTACGATCACTTCATTCAATATCAACACGATCTTCGTAGAGGACCAACAAATTGCTATGACCAAAACAGTAACTAATTTAGGCATTAAACTTAATTAATTTCTTATTTGGACAGATCATGTCAATGAAATTTACAGGAATGTATTTGCATCTCTACACTCTCTTAAGCGATGAAAAATTTTCTTCCAGTAGATACGAAAAAACTAATTGCACAGTCACTTATATTCCCTATCATTGATCATTACGATGTAGTATACACTGATGCAACATACGAACTAGCTACATGACTCTAGCGATTACAAAACACCTGTGTACGGTAAATATTTAACTTGAACTCTTGAGTGAATGAGTGAGAGATTCAGGTCAGAACTTAACATCGAGGTCTTTAGCATTGGTGTGGAGGGAAAGGGCATGAGGTGAGAATAGAACGGCGCTGGAATGAAAGGGCGGAGGTAACGGGAGATCCCCTAGAAAACCCGCCGATCAACGGCATCGTCCGTGATTATTCCCACATGCCCGGGACTGAACCCGGATCGCCTTGATGGGAGGCGAGAGGTCTGATCCATCGACCTTGAAACCTTGAAACCTCGAGACCATATCAGCCACTACTACAAGAATCTCAAGTGTCTCGAACTGAAAGAAAGGTGCAGGTTGGACTCGCAGTTTCTACTTTAGAAGACTCTTATATCCACAAGTCCTAAATATTTTCTTGACAGATTTCAGTCACACAGTGTAAATAATAATCTCCACACATGTTCATGCGAATCATTGCTACTCATGGTCCCTGAACATAAAACAAAATTTTTCTCCCAATCTCTCTGGTGCTTGGATTTGGAATGATTTGCCCAAAGAACTAAAGACACGCTCAAACCTAAGCAGTTTCAAACGTTATTTACAAACACATTTTGTTGCAAACTAATCACCTCGTCGAGTAGAGCTATGGTGCTACTTTACCTATTGTATATATTTGTACTGGTATTATTTTATTATTTTGTATGTGTTTAGAATTTAAAATTAGCTCAAAATCTTAATTTAATTACACATGTAGTTTCTTTAATTTACTCTAAACTTAACTGGTTATAATGTTTTTTTTATGAATAATATTTTTATTTGATTGTATAGTGCTGTTATCCAGATACACATATACTCTCACAAGTCTATTGCTATGCTATTATACACGAATATTTAGATTTCAAACACAATACTTGTATTTATTTAACAACTGATAGTGTAATTCTAGATTCACTAAACAAACATTTATCTTTTCTTTTCATTTTTTTTTACTTGCGGTGATATTACAGTTGTTTATTTATGTGTAAAAGCAGTTGAAAATTATCAGTTCGTCTAGTTAAATTAATTAATCATTTTCACTTCTCTAATTTTGTGTGTAAGAGTGTATTGTATACATAGTTTAATTTTTGTTAATCACACATGTATGTTTTTGATTGTATTTGTTGTGGTTAAGTGGAAGAGAAGGCGAAACCCTTAACTTGGCCACAAACAAAGTCTATAATAAATAAATCTAAATATAGGCTTCTACAACCCTAATATTTGAGATGGGCTATGTGTGTCTTGTACCAAATTTGTTTTCACGTCAGCAATCCACTTTTAAATTTCGGTCATATTTATTTTAAAAATCCGGTATGTACCAAGTTTGAACAAATTCTGGAAATTGTTGCTTCAGAAGTATCAAAATATCCTAAAAATATTAACACGACCTCCGTTTTATAAACGTGAACATAGTGTCATAAAAACACAGAAAAGTAAAGTCAGCTTGGTATGTGGAGTATTTTTCCCGAGTTTGAATAAATCCTGTGAAATATTTCCTGAAATATACCATATTATACTAAAAATTTAAACGGCCACAAATTCGAAATAATGTACACTGTACGGACGATACATAAAAGTCAGTTCATCATACAAGGTTCTTTCTGTGCACCTAGATTGATGATACTCTCAAATACGATTCCTTAGATATCTTGATTGAAAATGTGAAAAGGGCGTACATTAAATAAAAAAGTCGAGCTAGGTTACTTATAGGATCATGTGTACAAATATTGATGGAATTCGATTCACTGATTGAAAAATTTTTAGGCGGTAAGGGCACAGACACACACACAGACAGAAAGATGATCTCATAAGCCTACTCTTTCTTTCGGAGTGTAGGCTAAAAATTTCTTCCTGGCCAAATGACAGTTGACAGTGGCAGGTTCATAATAATATATTCTAGATTAGAGACGTATAAGGAAACTACTTGCACATGTTTCCGTAAATATATATATAAAATTATATATTTTTATATATATGTATACATATATATCCAATATATATAACAAATACACACGTGTGTGTACTATTCCACTATCACTAGAGATAAACAAGCTTTCTGAAATAAAGTACAAACCTGTCATAATGAACAAAACAAACGACAATATACCGAAACGTTAAGTATGCCAACTTGTCAGGAGACCAGTAATGTTTATTAAGTATATTTTTATCATTCTAATAATTTCAAAAGTGTTTAATTTAAAAAATAATGTTAAATGCACACAATTATAACTATTTTAATATATTTTTAAAACTCACACGCTTATTGAATGTTAATAAGGTATGATTTGTGTTTAAGGAAAATAGAAATTAAAGAAGAGTTCAGCATTACTTGGCATCCAAGGACTAAATAAGGGAGAAGAAAAATGTTCGACATTTATGTGCTTAAACAGTTGTACAAACACTTATATAAATAAAGAATGGTGATACAAATCAGCCAAATTTCTAACCCGCTTATTTATAATACAGCAGCTATTTTAACCATAAGTGGGATTCACGCATACTATACTTATTTCGCTACTGTGTACGAAATTTTAAAAGCAACTGCTACAGGACAAATATTGCTTTAGTTCATAGGAACTTTGAAGTTTGTAACAATTTTGGCAAGAAAACATCAGACTGCATAAAACAAAATATTGTCATGAAAATATTTCATACAGAAAACAAATTAGACGAAGTATTACAGAAAATAACAAATAAACAATATAATCAGTTGTCAAAACTAAATATTATCGACATTCAGTCGATGTCTGCCTTAACGGTTGTGCCTTGTGGCACAAGTATTTATAAGAGTTCTTTCTCCAAATTTACGATCTTTAAGTAAATTAATTTACAAAATTGTAGGCATTAAATTCCAAGTTATGACTAATAATTACATACAAATTGTACTGCTTCAGAAACATAAATTTAGCATAATGAACATGAAATTTCGAACACAAGGACAGTTTCTGGCTGTAAAATCATCTCATAAGTGCTCAACGGTTAGACACAATATCCTAATTAATAGTGATGAATTACGAAATATTTTGCACTCTTTTCGACTGGTAAGATGCATGAAAGATGTGTTTGGTGACGAGATAACGAATGAAAGTGAACATAAAAATTTAAAAGATTTACGAAACTTTGTACTGCAAACTTCAACCAATGCATTACTTAATTAATAATGCTTATGTCACACCGGTAATGTTCATGATATTTACATGTTTCTTAAAATGCGTAGCTATGATTCATTAAGTGTTCAGAATATCTTTACATCACACACGCATGCATGACTACTATGCATCTAGCTTCAATAGTATACTTATTATTAGTAAATTGTCAATAATTTACTACTTTCAGAAAGTAATGATAACATGGACGTGCAGTATCACCAGCAGAGAAGTTAGGAAGACCTCAGGTATCATCCACGACCTACTGCTGTAGCCAGGTTTGTACAAGGAAGCAGCACTACAACTGAAGCAGTTCTCTCTGCAGACTTCCAGGAGGAAGATAGTCTTCACTGCAGCTGGCTTCGTCACTATAGACTTGCCTCTCCTGATATCCATGTGTGTGTCTGCTATGTCATATGTGTTGGTTCTACTACAGTTGGATACCGATAACATAATAAAGTAGCTTTAATGGTTTAATGTGACTAGCTATAAAACACATAGGCCTACGTATTTATAACATTTTTGAAAGGTTTTCTTCACTTTTGTATATCTTTAACAAGGTAAGCTGGATTTACAACATAGCTTATCACGTAGTGTCACATACTACTTACAAAATTTAATAAAATTTTGTGACGTGCACAATGATTACCATACCAGGTATTACCAGCAATAGCAATTAATCAGTATAATTTCTGAATATCAAAATCAACAGGTCATGCGACCATTCATTTTCCTCGGCATCATGTCACGAAGCCGATAGAACTATAATAAGAAAGCAATAGTCAATGTTACTGTTTATATGTAAATAAAACTAAAATGTGTATATGTAGTCTCTGTTTAGAGGAGAGAGCGGGTACAGCTTCTGGACGGCAGTCTGGCTCCCCACCCCTACCCTACTTGTACCCCCTTAGCTGTTGGCGGGGAGGGGAGAGTGCCGCCTGTACAAATCAAGACACACACGTTAATTGTTATAGTATTAAGTAGTATATAAGGAACATTAGGATTTAGGAGCCTCAGTGGTAATTATTTTCAAGTGTAATGAGGGAATATTAATGTGAAATTGAAGTAAATGCGGCAATGACAAGAATTTACTGTCCTCGAGAGGCGGGGCTATTTTGAAAAGCTGGCTCCTGATTGGCCCAAGGGAACCAAAGCCTGCAGAACAAGTGGCGGGGATTTTGGGACCAAACAGGAGCAACGCGGGGGAGTTGAACGGAAAGTGAGAGGTCGGCAGGACGTGTGACGGCGACGGACCGGGGTGTTACCGCCGGGCGTCACGACGCATTAGGGTGCAGTAAAGTCACGAACGACGAGAGACTTGGGGTGTTACCGCCAGGGCCGATTCGCGAGATTGACCAGTCGTGTGGGCGGAATTTAAACAGGGCCGCTAAATTCACGCCAGGAGAGGACAGTGACGACTTGTTATCCGTCAAAATCGGACTGACTGACTTTTATTTTCTCTTGCAACAACAGCACCCAGTAGCAATTAGCAAGTCACGTAAAGAGACTGGCACGGAGGCGCGTCGCAAATTTGCGTGCAGTATAGTTTTTGTAGTTATTTTGTAGTCAGTTCAAAGATACTGATTCTAATTTGTTCTGGAAACATAATAAAAATATTACAATAATTTTTATGTGGCATCTAAATAACAAAATATCGCCATAACATTATATCTATCTACTATGTAAGTACTTCACAAATAAATATTCTATTAAAATAATGGAGTATAATAAATACCAATGTACATTTACAATATTCATCTTAAAATTAGTGTTTTCTTCTAAACATTCGTCAATGTTCTACTGCTTCAAGAAGTCACACCACACCATAAAATGTAGATACTACCTCATGCACGAGTGTTTGGTGACTCTGACGTCCAGGACACCAACAAAAAGCTACAGTTTTTTTAAAGACATTCGTGCAGGGTTCTATATGTAAAATTTTTATAAACGGATTTCGATTGCGGGTGAGAGTACGAAAATACATACAGGTTAACGGTGTTAAGTTATGTGTCTTTGAGCACTGAAATTATAGGTTCAGTTTAATAGCAAAAATTTAAGACTACGCAAATTTGCATAACTGGAAATATTTATTCTTCTTTCAGATTTATTTCTGTGTTATTTAAACAGCTTTAATTTAAAAATTCTCTAGTTTTATTATATGCAAGATTATTTTTATCAGAGTTAAAAAAAATTGTGACGTTTGGTTTTCGGTCTCTTAATGCGTATTTGGTGTTACATCAAAAATAAATTTGATGTTTAATTTTTAACGTCTGAAAATGGTCATGCATGGTAGAGTGTTAAGAATGTTTAATAAAGGTACACAACTTTCGTTGACTTGCTTAAAGGATAAGACGAAATTGTACATCTATGTTAGTTATCTTATTTGGGAATATATAACCTTTCTTTATAACAAAGAAACAACAATGCACAGTTGCCTGTGATCGTTACTGTGTAATGTTCAGCAGGTCAGCACGCGGAACTTTCGATGAAATATAATAATTTCAAATTTTGTGACTCCGAATTTAAGTATACGTCATGTACGTAATATGTGTGCCAGTTATTTACTTAAGTTTCTTACTGTCTGTGTTGATGCGTGTTTAGTTTTGGATTCGATATTTCATAGATTATTGAATATAAAAAACTTCATTGTCAAAATTAGCAGGCAACAACAATATTTTTTTTTTAATAATGACAAATTAAAAAAAGCGATAATTGTTTAATGTGATTGTTAATTAGTTTTAATTTATGTTAAATATCACATGGCTCTATTAAGAATATACATAAACGTACCCATATTTTTCGTGATGCAAAATCTACTAATTTGCATAGCAGCTTTGCATATGGGCTGTTACCGATGACTGTAACGGCGTGTGTATAAGTTAACGTGTACGATTGAGTCTCATATTTTTATTATTAAAGTTAGAGTAATATTTTAAGTTTATAATGAGACATGAATTATTGTTCAAGAATTACGTATAAATTTTGCACTTCATATTATTATGAAGGGAAATAATTTATATTTAAAATTCAAGACTATGTTGAAGATTTACTTAAGGATGGCAACGAAGCCACGTAAATATCCTAATATAGAGTCACGTGTGGTGCTGTAATATCCAAGTAAAAGACTTTTTGGCGGTTGTTTTAAAAATCCGAACAGGTATTCAAAATTGAAACGTAAATTAAATAATAAGTTTATACGTATAACAAAAATATTTTAGCAAACAGTGAACGATTGGAAGTCTTTATTTGAATGAATTGTGTGAATTAATAGTAGGGTATCTTGCGAACTACAACCACTTGTAACAAACATGGATGTGTTGGGGGACTTAATACCAACTTTTCTTAGGCTTCTAACCCTTGTTATTGGGCCTTGGAAGATACAAAAAACTTAACTTATTTTCCCGTGTATCTCTAAAATTAACCTAGCTTAGTGTAAAACGGGCTCGAAGTACAGAATGAGGGCAATGCACTCGAAGTGCAGCAGACACGTATACACTCGGCGTAACATAAAATATATACCTAGACTTAACAGAATAGAATTTAGATTACTATGGGACGTAACTCTGCTGCAAAAGACAACTCAGATGGTGAGCATAATATCACTCGCTCAGCAAATATAGGTACCTTCAAAATTTAGTTAGAAAAGCCCTACACAGGCCCCGTCACCTCTCGTTAATGAACTAAATAATTATTTTAAAAATTCTAATTAAATAGGTAATGTGTTTCTATAGCTTCTAAATTACTGTAGTCCACACAAATTTTAGAATCTAATAGAACAAACATTAAATTAGTTAGTAAAATGTGTACATGAGTGTTTCACAGATATGAAATCAGGTTTAAAAAAAAGTAACGAAATTGGCTAAAGCAATTTATAAGAAGAAAGTTTTAAAAACGTAAACTTCTTTAAAAAATTATGCGTTGAAGCTTCTATTAACAAAGTTAACGACTAGAAAGCTACTTCGCACTCACCAGTAGATTAATGTATTTATTTCACAAATTCTTTGGTAAAGGTAATAAAGATTACACTCTGAATAATAGTAGAAAACATCAGGTGCTTAGGCAGGCATAAATATTATGAAAATAAACTATCGATACGAACTTTAAAATAAACACGGACTTTTACTTTAAATTTTTCAACGAGCCTAGTTATAAATGTAGACTGAAGATAGAACTATAAAACTAGAAGTACTTGTGTGTTTGCCGAGTTAGCACCAGGTTTGCTAGGACACTCATTGTCCCAACGCCCAGACGACCGCCCATTTAGGTCGTTCTGAGTGGCTGATCCTCTTGGATACAGTCCCTTCGAGTCCCGGTTTCCTCTCGACATAGTTTAGAATTTTCTAACACTTTGTATAACTACCAAGGGTTGGCCGAGCCCCATCCTGAGCGAGACGCGGAGCTCCCGGCAGCTACAACTTAAAACATCCCCAGCTACGTAAGAATTCCTCGAAAAAAATTTTCAACTCGACTCTCCTTACGCCCGACTCTGCTGACCGAAGCAGTCCTTCTTGGGCAACCGGCAGCCGGCCATCGCTACCAAGCTCCCGCTTTTCGTAATTGACGGGCCGTGTTGAGCAAACCAAAGCCACACGTCGGCGGAATAGTGTGTCTAGCTCGCACAAGCACGAAACTAGAACATCGCCGTCTAAGTCAGCACTGAGTTGCACAAACAACGTCCGTTGATTGTTAAATTTGCAAGACTCCAGAGACTCACAGCCGAACGAAAGAACAGTGAAACTACAAAAACCAAAAATTAAAACCTCAGAAAGGTTTCAATCGTGAACATCACCCACCACGCATAACTTCCTGTGTCCTCGCAAGCAACACTGAAAACCAGCAAGTTACGTATATTTGAGGTTTACAACATGAAGTGTCTAATTATGGCTACAAATTCAAAATGTCAGGGTGTCTGCGAGACAGGAGCAACAGTCAAATGTGTCTGAAACTCTCACCAAAAAAAAATTACGACCCCATCCTCAGCCTTGACACCATTTTAATCTAAGTTTCATTTACATTTGACTATAAGAAAAAAATTTATAAATCCCTTCAGATATTCTCAGAATATATTTTTTGTTTTCTAGACAAATTTTGCGTCATTAATAAATGGTCAATAAATGCCAGTGGTCCTGCACTGCTTCCTACAGGAGCTGCCGATCAGACATGTTGCTCCCTGGCTGACATCATTGGTATAGACCTCCGCTAGGCCTGACACTTCCATCTCCATCGGATACAGACGTAGGCACTGTTCGGTCCAGGGCAGCATCCGTCATCTCCGACACCGCTTCTCCACCATGCCACACCATGGAACACCTCCCTCGTTACTGTAACATAACAATGCCAGCATTAACACCCTATGTTTACAAACCACTTCCAGATCCATAGGATACACACATAAGGACAGTAAAGTCCAGGGCAGCATCCGTCATCTCCGACATTGTTCCTCCACCATGCTGCACCATGGAACACCTCTCTCGTTACTGTAACATAACAATGCCAGCATTAACACCCTATG
>PNEQ01043095.1:0-32317 GCA_003012365.1 Medauroidea extradentata | reverse complement strand
GTTGAAACATATTCCAAAGTCTGTGTAAATATATGTTGAAAGAGTTAAACCGTTTAGAATGCTGCGTAAGAAGGCGGCAACCAGTGAAATCGAACGTAGCTCCGTCGCTAGCGCGCCGCGAGCAGAATTCAAGCCGGTTGCGGGTGGGTAGGCAGCCCACTTGCCAGTTCTGTGTTGAATCGAAACACACTGTACACTAAACATACACAACCCACAGTGCATAAGTAAAACACATGTGCTTGCTATCACACTAAGACCAACTCCCCCCAACCCCCACATCCCCTGCCCCACACCCCCTGCCTACCCAAAAAAGCGAATGTTTTGTAGACATTCATTGAACAGTGCGGACCCAGGGTAAATACACCGCGGTTTACAAATACAGTCTGGCATACTGGAAGGGCGTTAGCTCATCGGAGCTCTAATTATGCAACTTAACATAACTAACCACCCTGTTAGGTTGAGCCAGACTGCGAATTAGAAGTGTGAATGTACTGTAGATATACACTGGACTGTGCTGACTCAGTGTAAATGCGTCGTGGTTATCAGGCTGGTATACTGGTGAGGTGATAGTCCATCGAAGTCTAACTATGCAATTTAACATAATTAACCACCCTGTCAGTCTGCGAATTAGGTACACTCTAAAAAATAGTTTGTAAATTTGCCACACGTGCGTATAGGAACGCTAAGAAAGTAGGTATGATAGAATTGTTTCCCAGACATCCATGGTAGCATTCATAAACGTTATTATAAAACAGTCAAATGTATACTCAAGTTACCAGACTTGTATTGTAACAACTGTTAAAGTTTGCATATTTACAAAGCGGAAATATGGTAACTGTCCCATACTGTTTAGATTAATTACTTCCTAAACATGCTAGGAAGTTTTTTTTTACTATGTAGCAAACAGTTTAACACCTAGTTTTAGTTTGGTTAGGTTACCAGTGAAAATCACTGCTTTTAATCATACCTCTTTTTATGTATCAGATGCGTACTGGGGGTACGGGAGCATGTCGCTCATTATCATGTACATGCTTCACCAGAGCTGTGGTGAACGCCCCCTCCCCCTTCACCACACAGCTCTGGTTATTAAAAATACAGGCCACCGTGAACAACAGTAAAGAAAGATAAACCTCCCGACTAATATTTTCTTTTAGCCTTTCAAGCCACTAGTTAATAGATCCCTACCTTCGTACTGATTCAGTTTAAACTTTCTACCACTTAAATTGCATGCTTTTTCACATCCTAACCTGTCGAGGAGTTTTTACGGTGCTATGCCGGTTTTTCTCCCTTCCTTTCAGTAGTTAGAACTATTGATTATGAAAGGTTCAGTATGGCCTCAATTAAGGGACTGCAGTTGCCGAATGGTCGGTCGCCTCCTACCAAGGCGATCCATGTTCGAATCTCGGCTGGGTTGGTCGCATGTGGGAATCGTGCCGGACGATGCCGCTGGTTGGCGGGTATTCTCGTGAAAATCCCGTTTCCCCCACCCATTCATTCCGACACTGCTCCATACTCACCTCTAGTCACCCCTCACCAGCGCTAAAGACCTCGATGTTACGTGCAGACAAAATCTCTCATTGCCTCAATTGCGGCAACGGTTGCCAAATCCCAATAGCACCGCGAGGCACGAACCATTGTTCTGCACGTTTCTCGCTCAACCCTAAGGCGCACCTAGGTCCCATCCTATTCCTAGACTCCGTAGTAGTTAGGGTAGTTAGAAACTAATTCCTCCCTATTTATAAAGAATTTTGGCACAGTTCCAGTAGGGGTTTTTAGTAGGTTCTAGGACAAGTGATTGGTGGCCATCTTGGATTACATCCTCCAGCAGCCATCTTGGATAGTTATCTAGTGGCTATCTTGGATTATGACATCATGCAGCCATATTGAATTGTCATCTGGTGGCCATCGAGGATAACTTTACATGGGCTGCCATACTGGATCATTATGTCATCTTGGATCAATTATAACCCACCATAATGTATTTAAGTCCATCATCTTGGATTAATCTAAGTCCGCCACCTTGCTTACCCTTATCCTGCAAATTTTCAATTCTCATTTTTTTACATCCTTTGGAGCCTACCATATTACATTTTTAAAAATTGCCACCAAGGATGCTCCTATCGCTCGATTAATGCATTGTCATGTTTAGTTCTAGAAATGATAACCAGGGGTGATGCTGTAGCTGTCATATTGTTTCCACCTTTTAATGATTGGGTATGCTACTGTAGGAAGTCATCTTCAGTTTCTATTCAGTAGCTTCAACTCGACTGTCTTCTGGTAGAGTGCACTTGCTCACTTCCCATAAACTCTGCTAGACAGAAGTGATATGATAAAGGTGATGTGTAATGTACCAGGTCGGACTCTTGCCCCTATTGTCACTAGTTTTTTTATATGAATTTACTTCTGGGCAGCAAGATCGATAAGTCTCGACAAGCATGTCATGCCATTACAGTAACTATATTTTTTTTATTTTGTGCGATCTGTAAATGTATCTATACATACACACACAGGTACACCAAAAGTAGTGAACCCATTTCATTTAATCATAACTACGGACCAGAAATTAATACACTATTTCTGTTTACACAACATGAAACAGTAAGGTCTGAAATGTTATTAAAATGTTCATTTGTGAAATAATGAATCAAGTAAGTAAGTGTTAATATAAAGTTTAATATAATATAATATTAATTAATTAATATAATATAAAGTTAATACTGTTTTATAATTAGGTTAAGAACCATGGATGTCTGGGGAACTATTATACCATACACACTTTCTTAGTAAAATTAATTAATATAATGTAAAGTTAATACTGTTTTATAATTAGGTTAAGAACCATGGATGTCTGGGGAACTATTATACCATACACCCTTTTTAGATCTCCTATACGCATGTCTGGTAAATTTACAAACTATTTTTAGAGTGTTCTTTTACCTCATTTTCTCATTCAGTAAGCTAATTCATTGTTTGACGAAAATAATTGTAGTGGATTTAGTTTTCGAAATGACATAAACAAACTCAATACAATTCATTCGTTCGTGTGATAGGCTCCATCACAAATTGTCTTCTAAGAGCACTAATTGGATGTACGAATAATCATGCGTCTTACACTTACTTAAAATTTCCTACACATATTTCTGCATTTATTCCCATTTAAAGTAATACATTTATTTAACTTGACTGAGTTTGAATTGTTAACCTCCCCAGACACTCCTTTAGCCTTAGCCAAACTGGAAGCAGAACATAAGTTCGCTGAATATATATATATATATATATATATATATATATATATATATATGTGTGTGTGTGTGTGTGTGTGTGTGTGTGTGTATCTCGTCTCCTTGTTCTCCTAATATTGTGCGTTACACAACCACTCACTTATTCCAACAATCTTTTAATCCACTTAGAGATTACTTCTACAGCAAAAATACCACAAAGATACAAAAAAACTACACGTAATAACTGTGGTGCATATTTTGACCAGTGATATTGATGTTATAATACTGCTGAATCAAAATTAATGAGTATTTTTGGCGGTGCCCTAATGGGAAAAAACTTGTGAATAGTCAATTTTCGCTCTAATGGTCTTGCGGCAGTGGATTTATTTCATCCTTGCCGTCAACGAGAAGTAAAGCCTAAACTAAATAATAAATAAATGAAAAATGCGTTTTGATGCTACATGGCCAACATATCTACCTCCCGCCGCCTCGGTCGGTTGGACCGGGTAAACTATAGAGCTGTCTCTGGCCTCTCAACTGTCACCTTCTAGTGACACTGTCCAGTTAAACATCAACAAAAATAGCAAGCTACGACAAAGCCTTTATCATAAGAGAGCTCTCTTAGTGTCTCTCCAGTTATGCTGCTTCCTTGTCACCCTTTAACTACACTACACTGGTCATAATTTCCAAGCAGCGTGGCAAATTACTGGTGAAAATATTCTAGGATCTGGAGATCTATAATTGAAATGGCTTTAAACATAACTATGTGCATATATTTTTCGTTACTGGTTTTGTAATACGTGAAGTTTGAGATTAAAATATGTGATTTATTGTTTTATAAATTTCATGAGCTGTAATCTCTCCAGTTCTTTTCGAGTTCTGCTGATAAATGTACATTTCAATATGCTGACGAATGTGCAATGGCAACTATTGTAATCTAAAAAAAAACAATGATATGCTTTGCTACTTTACTAGCTGAGAAACGTGCTGCTGATAAATGTACATTTTAATATGCTGGCAGACGTGCAATTAATACTTGTTTTCACTTAGAGTTGGCAACGATTGCAATCTTAAAAACCAGTGTCTTGCTATGCTATTTAACTAGCTGAGAAACGTTTTCTTACCATAGGGAAAGACATTGTACAATATTTTTAATTTAAAAATTTGGGATTTTTAATGGTTTTAAGTATGCTGAACATGCACAAAATTAAACAAAAGTGCGTTATATTACTTGTTTTTATTCAGGCAGTGCAGAATGAAACGTCATTTTAATTAAAAGATGTGCATTTTTCTACTCGTAACTGAGAATATTTGTGCAGGCAGGCTTTCCAGCAGGTGTGGTGAATGTCGTTCCGGGGCAAGGGTCAATAACAGGAGCCGCCATAGCCCAACATCCTCGGATAAACAAAGTCGCTTTTACTGGATCCACAGAGGTAAGAGAGCGAGTTTTTCTTCGAACCTAGTACACAATAAAAGTATTTCAAGTTTTAGTAATTAAACAAATTGATTTTTTTTTTGCGTGAGTTTGATGGTCATAGTCACTTGAGTCCCTCTTACGGTTGTTTTCCTATCTTAGTAAAATTTATCAAAATGTATTAATTGTTACATTAATGCTTGGTTTGCCGAAATTCTTCCCAATTACATCGACATGAAACAAAACTTCTCAATTCTTCTTTGTCAATGGACTTTTAACTATTATACTCGAAAAATCCGATGTAATTGATTTTTTCTCTTTATTATTATTCAGTCAATTTTATTTTGTGCTTATAGCGTTAAATTGGGATACGCAATTTCTCAAATAATGACATAAATAATTTTTCAAGTTGTGAAGGAATATGAAAATTATTGACAGTGCTATTACTGC
Organism: Medauroidea extradentata; assembly: GCA_003012365.1. NCBI lineage: Eukaryota > Metazoa > Arthropoda > Insecta > Phasmatodea > Phasmatidae > Medauroidea > Medauroidea extradentata. Next base: position 27,232 of record PNEQ01043095.1, on the reverse strand, counting down.
AGTATTGTTTAAGTGGAACAACGGCGGATGACCACAGCCGTTTATTAAGGCAACTGTGTACTAGGCTCTTGTTTGAAATACATATTTCATGACTAGCCTACTATTAAACGTCTACCCGCTTCAGTATGGACGCTTATCAATGAATCTTCGGGCCTATTGCCGGACCTAGTGACAGATATCATCATGGTTATGAAAAGGGCTAATAATGCGTCTCAAATAGCCTCTCTCAGCCAAGGGAACCCACTGCATCCTCACGATACCGCTGGGAAGTGCTTTCAGGTGACTTGCAAATGCAAGAAAATCCCGCACGGTCCCTGTTTCTGGTGTATAAGCATATTAATAGTAATTAAATACCATGATCTTTGAAAGAACTGTGCAATAGGAGTTCATGACTAGATTCAGTTTCTTGGACGTACTCCATTGAAATGGAGTACGTCCAAGAAACTGAATCTAGTCAATTAAATACCATGATTTTCAGGATGCAAATATTTGCCTTCGAGAAACGGATTAATCTCGACCTCCATGTTCTCTTGGTGCAGTTGGACGTACACGCGACCTCTAGTATACTTACTGTACTGATTTGAACGTTCGGGCGATAAATTATCACAAGTGGTTACTGACGCACAGTAAAAAAAAACGCGTGATAAAATGTTTTACTGCATTAGTAATCCGTGCACATAAGAACAGTCGCAGGAATCTGCTGACATTTCTGTGGGCGTGATAGTTGGTTAGGTAAAGCCATTTACTCTGCGTTCATTACTGCGTGGTGTGAAAGTACCTTTATTCTGGACCCTTATTTCTTTGAGATAATTGGCCTCAAAGTACATGTACGGTGTACAATAACGCCTGCAAGTCAGCACAAAATACTTGCACAGGATGTGATTCCTGCCCGGAAAGAACCTAAATGTGTTGAGTCTATACTGTGTTATCCGAGATAGGAAAACGCTGCGTATCAGTCACCAAGTGTACCGTATAATGTGCGAAACTTCCACAGATGAGCGCATTGTCTTCAGAACATTTCAAATTTCTGGACGATCCACTGAAATGAATTCATGTCATTTATGGATGATGGGATACCTGAATGATCTTGTCTATCATATGAGTGAGGCACCTGTTGGATATCTGCATGAGCTAACGGCCGGCAAAAGGCAACATTTTGCTCTGATTACAGCACAGATATTGAGAAAAAAATTTTATCGCGCTGTTTTACGGACGCAGCACATCGTCGATGTCTCCGGTCACACACTGAAAACATTTTGTAATAACCACAAGTACGGTAGCCTACTTAATTTGTAACTATTACACCGTCACACGTACCTTCCCGACGTAGATTCGATTCCTACCTTGTTCCTTGCCGTTTCCGCTCGTTTATTTCTTATAGGCCTACAGGCTACAGCGCCATAGAGGGACGGGTGGAACACTCGCCTTCCATCCTGTCGATCCGGGCCCGATACCTAGTGGAGTCGGTCCCCGAATTTTCGCATGTTGGAATCGTGCCGGATGATACCGCTAGTCGGTGGGTTTTCTCAGGGATCTCATGTTTCCCACGCTACTTCACCCCGGTGCTGCTCCATATCCACATGTCGACCCGTCACCAGTGCTAACGACCTAGATGCTAAGTGCTGACCGAATCTTCTTTTACAGCACCATATTTTCGCCCGATGGTAGATGTATTAACTAATGTTTATCTCACGGTAATCGCTTGCACGTTCTCTTACGTTTGTTAAAGTCCATACTCGGCCACCGTGAATGCCATTACTTGAACTTTAACTACACGTACGTGATATTAACATTACGTAAACATTGTAGGTGAGCAAAAATTGTTATGTTTTCTGTTCCAGTTCTTCGATACGTATTGTGTTTCGTATAAATTTGTAGCAGAGAGCCACTTTAAAAAATATTACAAAAGTTGAAATAGCTTTAGTATTGTTTTACATTTTTTTTATTCTTATTGACTTTTATTTTGAAAATTTTTATTTCACCTTTTATGACAGAACTGTAAACATTAGTAAGTATAATGCATGCAGTGAAAAAAATTATACGACTTCTAGAAAGTGAGATGAAATGCGAGAGATAACTAAACCTGGGCAGCCTAAGTGATATGATAAAGACTTGATAAATTGCTGTGATAGTGATAGATTTCCTAAACGTTCTGCAGTGGGTGTAATTTCTCCCGTGAATTATCATTGTAAGTTATTCATATTCGCATAATACAGTATGTGCAATTACAGTTCCAATAAAAATGCACCCACGTGGTTAAACAAAATCAGAGTTAAATGTGTCATGTCATGAGAGCATTAACACCGAAATATTTAGAACAATTTGTAGGTTTGATTACAAACATGAAACTTTATACACAAGAGCAACGAATTTAATTTATTTTTGTATTGGAGTTTTAAGGCGATAATGTCGTTATGACTTAACGTACGAAGGAACGTGTGATGTACTGCGTTGCAGGTTGGGAGATTCATCTTGAAGGCCGCAGCCAAGACCAACATCAAGCGAGTGACACTGGAACTTGGCGGGAAAAGTCCTCTTGTTATTTTCCCAGATTTTGATTGTAAGTATTTTACAGGCGCCTTTTTTCAAGTCTTCAGGCGCTGTTAACCATTCCAGTGTTACCGCAAATATTTGTAAAAATATTCACAGAACTTTTAACTTTGAGCAACTTATTTTATTTAAAAAAAAAAGGAAGAACTTATGTTTTGAAGTACGTTCCTAAACGTATTAATTTTTTTCATAAGTTATATAACTCTCTATGTTAAAATTCAGAATTAAAAACAACAGTTTTTAAATATCTCATGATCATAATGTTATTATTCTCTCACCAAGTCGGGAGGTCTTTAGTTTGATGAAATTATTTTAATCGAGTGGCCACGAGATGATAAGCACAGAAAGCCGTACGAATCCTGTAAAATATAAATATAATTCTCAAGAAGAAGAATAAAAATGTGGTATTTTTAATGTAGTCTATTAACTAGCAAAAAAACTAAATTATGGCAGAATACAATAAACTGTACAGACTTCGAAAAAAATACGCTACAGAGTTGTTTACTTACAAGGAAGAATGCCTGATTTCTTTGATATAATACTTACATCTAGTTAGGGTGTTAACATTAACGTAGGGAAGAGTCTGTATATTTAGTTCACCGCCTCCAAGTTAATAAACACACACGCGCGCACACAGTATATACACACACAGGATGTTTCTTAAATAGGGACACAAACCCCGCATGCGTGTTCCTCACGAAAAACTAAGACGAAAACACGTTTTGCACGTTTCACCTAAATGCAATATTAGAGGAGTTATGGGCCTCTGAACATCGAATTTTAAAAAAAGAGTTTTCCCAAAATTTCGGAAACTAATTTACATAAAAATACAATATTTTCAGCATTACTTAATGCAATAAGGATCTGCAAACCAACAGCAAATGATGGTTGATACCTTCCACCTTTACTAAAATAGCAGCGGTTGCTATCCTCTAATTGCGTACAATTTTTTTTACCGTCAGGATTTTCGAACATCTGAAGACGGTTTGTTAAGTAATGTTACCTGTCTAACAACAAAGGTCCTCTTGTTGCAACAATCTAAGACTCGTCGTTTTCTTTCAAATCACAAATGAAGCTACAGAGATAGAGTTCCAGAAACAAATTATTAATTATGGTATCGAGAATTAAAACATGAAGGGCGTATTGTAGAATACGCACCATCGAAAATTCAAGGAACACACCAAAATACCTACACATGAACGTACTATTACCTATGCTCTATGTTGTGTATCTTAGGTGCAAAATACAGGACTTAGGAGAGTTCTTAAATGACAATGTGCAAAAAAAAAAAGGTGGGTTTGGATTAAATCCCAACACATGAAAGGGGATAGGTAGAAACACCACTGAAACCCTTAAAACGCAAAAAATTCCAATTGTTTTGTTTTATTCCACAAAATGTTTTCTACTGTACAAGTTTACTAGAAATTAATCATGTGTTTTGCTGTACATGACACCGTTTTCGAGATAGGAAATGAATGTGTTTTCATTTCAAAAAAGTTCTGATTCTGTAGATACTAACAAGTATAATTTAGTATCAAAGAGTATTAATTGTAGTGTGAAAACCTAAGGCATTAATTTTTGTTTGCCACGTCTGGCACAATTTCCGATCCGCAAAGAAAAACTTAACAAAATGATGCACTTCTTTGTTTTTAAGTGTACGAATGGGATATCGCCATAATTTTACATAATACGTAATTTTCATATGATTTGTGTAGTAGACACATGTGTACAGACTGAGTGACGTGAAACACTAAATAATGTTTTATTTTGGACAGTTAAAGAGTTGCAAATTTATGTTGCTAAATGTACCGGAAGTCCACCAGCATTGACGTAGTATGTGGCAATCGATAAGAAGCACGTAAAAATTATCGTACAATACTTCGTTTTACTTGCCCTGCCCTCACAGGGGTAGCTCGAGAAGGTTAGCACCTAATGCAAGACATTAATCTTGGTTTACCATACGTGCACATCTGTCGATCTCTGTCCTGTCTTCAAACAAATGTTTTTCTTCTTCCGTGTTTGAAATGTGCAGAGCGTACAGCTGTCGCCGCTCACAGACAAAATACCAAATATATTTTATACACGTCGTGAATTGATTTAAAAATTAATTTTAATATTTTGCGTATTAATACATATTTTAAAATATATATTTTTAACAATTCCAACTGCCCAGTGAGTCCCGCCAATGAAAAACGTTAACATGAGTTCTATTGGTGAGTCTGTATCTGGAAATTAAAAAAAAAAAAAATTGAAACTTTTGTGTTTGTTATATACAGTGGACGAAGCAGTTAAAATTGCACACGAAGCTGCATTTTTTAATCAAGGTCAGGTGTGCAATGCTGGTTCACGCACATTTGTTCATGAAGAAATCTACGAGGATTTTGTGACAAGATCTGTGGCACTGGCAAGAAGTAGAAAGGTTGGCGATCCTTTTGATGACAGCACACAACAGGGACCACAGGTGGGTAAAACTTTTGCTGTGATATGTACAGTGGTTATATTATTGGCAACAAAATTATCATAGAAAAACTTATCCGTTTATATAATGATAACTGTAAAATTAAGCGCTTGGACCGTATTTCGAGGGAGCTGAGTGGAAACCACCGAACAATAGTTTCGTACTCGGTCATTCCAGTTGCATGTTGGTCAGGTTGAAAGTTCGTGACCTTGATGTTTACTTTAACCCTGACAGTAAATCTATTTGCCAAACTGAAAAAAAAAAGTACACACATATTAATTTTTATATGTTGTCATTCAGATCCGAAACCTTCCACCTTAAAATTAATCCATATAATTTAATATTCTTAAAAGTTTGGAACACATAGAGATACTACGGGACATTAAATACATTTATGTTGTTATTAAATGAAGGGACTTGCATGAGGTCTTGTACAGTGGTCGAAATCAATTTCAGGAATTATTAAACGCAGTACTACTGCTACTGCGATTAGGGAAGGGAAATACAGAACGTACAGTGCACAAATTAAAGATCTGACACACAAATACCTATATTCTATAAAAGTTACTTTGCAGGTATATTTGTAATAACCTGCCATACACAACAGCTGTTACTGATCACTTGTACAAGAAGAGGCTTATGTACTTGAAGCATTAATAGTGTTGTAGCGTGTCGCGTCTATTCGTTTCTACGCGAAACAGTATATTTATTCACAATATGTTTATTTACTAAAAGTACACACGGTTGAAATTAGGCTTCTATAATTTAAAGAATGCAACATGCTTATTAGAGACATGTCTTTAGGGACACTCAAAATGGCTAAAAGTTGATTTTTTAGACAGTTGTAACTGGAAAAATACAACCCGGATTCGTAAAACACAAACGTTGGAAGCATGCGTTAGACTTTAATACAAACTTTCCACAGATAAAATTGTAGGGTCGCCACTTTAAGTCCCATAGGAATAAAGAGTAGTATGAAAATACGGCACGCCAGTTTGGCGTGCCGCGAATATAAGCGATGTTGTTACCGTCAAGTATAGGAAGATGAACTTTATCACTTCGCTATCGCCACACATCAAACGCAGAAAATTACACCCAGTGTAAATCCCTCTTAAAAGAGTGCGTGGTAGATAAATAAACGCTGAAATTATCAATTAATTTCCACGCTTTTTTCGAAGCCAATATGGATATAATACTCAATGACAATTCTAGATAATGATATTTGCCAAATTTATGAGTAATTATTTATCCAGAATTACTAATTCGTTACGCGTGATCTCTTGCGTCGTAGTTAAATGCACGAGGTTCCGGCGTCAGAGATTGGGCCTCAGAAGCTCGTGACACTGTAAACTAATTTGTTTAAAATGTTGACTAAAACTATTGTCTAGAATTGCTATTGTTTAATTTTCGTAAATTGGCGTCAAGAAACCTACAGTTACAGATTAATGCTTTTAGCGTTGAATTATGTACCACGTCCTCTTTATTAGTAGATATTGTAGGATAGTAACAGCTGTCGGAGCAGTGGTATGTAGACATAAACATTCTCCAAGCCGACGCAAATAAAATCGCGTGGCAATGATTGTTTTTACAAGCAGCGGAAATGTACGAACTACCTGAAAATAGAAAGTAACCAGGGCTTTCAAGAACGCTCACTTTATTCCTAATCGCCTAAATCGTGGACATGCGGTTGATGAAGTGAAGCTCTTACTCGAAAGGACACACTCTGAGCTATGTAAATGTGTTATAATAAAATTGTTTTCTAAAAAATAACATATTTCTGCACGTAGAGCGTACTTTCGTTTCAGTAAATGCTGCAGGTATCCAGTGATGCGTCTCTAACCCTTCTCTGGACAAAGTTTGAAACAAAACTTTTTGTTATTCACACAGGGAATCATGAGGAAATGCTGTTACAACAAAATTGTTGTGTATTATGCAAGTGAAAATGAAATAAAATCTACTAGGTACGTGTTTCTCGTCTTCTGACAGGGTCACAATGTGGATAGGAGTGAGCCGGGGTGAGGGGTGGGCCGGCTGCTCGCAAGTGGGACAATGCTGGGCGCCCGATGAATGGAAGCGCTGAGATAAGTGTGAAGTAGTGACGGAATGAGAAAGGCGAGAGAAACGGGAGTTCCCCAAGAAAACCCGCCAACGGCAACGTCCGCCACGTTCCCCATTTGCGAAAAATCCTGGCCCAGACTCACCGGGGATTGAGTCCGGACCGCCTAGGTTGGAGGCGAGAGCGAGAGGTCTAACCCCTCGACCATCCAGTCCCCTGGTATGCTAGTAATTTTTTTATATTTGGAAGTTTTTTTTTTTGCTCGCCTGGAATTGTAAGAGATTTATGTAGCTCCGATTGATATAAATATCAAGAACATTCAATAATTGCGCAAATCAAATGTCGGTATGAAAAATGGTCACATGATAGCGTACACGCTTCAATTCTCATTTGAATGCATTACTGGGACATCACGAGATATGCGAAGAAAATAAATTTCTTAAATATTTTTCAAATGTCTTAGTTTGGTGTATAGTAGTTTTTTTATCTGCGTATATATTAATTTCCTCGGCATGATGATGTTCTTTTAGATTCGTGAAGACCAGTTCAACCGAGTTCTAGATTACATTGAATCGGGAAAAGAACAAGGCGCAAAACTGGAGTGTGGAGGAGAGAGACTCGGCGAAGAAGGATACTTCATCAAGCCGACTGTGTTCTCGGATGTAACTGACGACATGACTATTGCAATGGAAGAGGTGGGTTATTATAAGCTTGTCTTGAATACAGCAAATACTTTTTTTTTTGTTTTACCCATGTGTATGTTATCTTGTCATGTCAATTTAGATTAAGTAATGGTAAAAGTAGTTTTTTTATATATTTTTTCTTTGCAATAGCAAATAAACCCGTAGAATGATGATATGCAACAAGTTATTGACATTGATTTAACCACAAACCTTATGTTTATGTGGGTCTGAGATGCTGCAAAGAAAGGAACTCAAGTTCGTGGGTCATACAGCAACAGCAGTGATTTTTTCAGCTTACTACTCAAGACATTCCTCAGTCACCGTCTAAGAACCATTTTAACATGACAGACTTTATCTTGGGGACATTATTCTGAATATTTTATCTATGCTCTAATGAATGTCTGTCAAAAAAAACTTTTTAAATTCAAATGTTCGTTCGAATTTTTCTTCATTTTTGTTCATAATTTATACTTCCGATAAGGTTAATTCTACTGCAGATTTAAAAGCCCAATACTATTTAGTTTGGCGATTTCTGCCACTTTTTGTGGCGGTATCAGAAAGAATGAATTATCTCTCTGCTTAGACTAGTTAAATGTAATTTTACTACTGTCTTGTAATTTATTAAACACGTTAGTGATAGCAGCATGACTAGCGGCAGAATTGTTCTCTGTGCCAAACTCTCCCATAAGAAAACATGTTTCCTTTCTAGCCTGAAGTAGAATTAACTATACCTTCGATAACTATTTTGGTGCATGTAAAAAACAACGAAACATTAATAAAAATTCAAATAATAAATACTTCATACACTTCTTCAAGTAGAGTAAAATATTGCGAAAAGGACACGGTTAAGGGAATAATAATAACAAAAACAAATATCAACCAAAGCACTGTTTATTGTGAGTCCCCTACATTCCTTCGTTCATACGACCAGTGCATAGATGACTGCAATGGCGGGATGGATGACATTCGAATTCCTTTACAGCTAGCGCTACCTATGCAAATCGCGTTTTACTGCGTCGAAGGTGTATCATTTACAGTAGACATAATCCTTGCATTATTAGAGGTTATGTTCGACGATGTAAATCAATATCTTGTTGTTATTAGAACATGTTATGTTTAATGAGCATATATTTTGTAAAATAGCACATGTGTATAATGAAGTTGCTCAAATGGTCAGTATCTTAATCAACATCTGTTACGGTTTTTATGTTTCGAGTCAAATTTACCTATTCATTTTTAAAATAAAAGCGGTTTCGATACACAATTTTTCCATTTTAATATGCCACGATAAAACAAACACAGTTAATCAGCTGTACTCGATGCTCTAGTTCAATGAAAATAATATAAATAATTACGACCTAATTCCGAAGTTAATGGATGTGTATGTGCGACAGTGGATGCGAGTGTCGAAATCCTTAGTACTAGACGCAAGAAGATATGCGTCAGCATTCCCAGTGGGTATTTCGGGAACTAAGCCAAAATGACGCCGTCCACAAGAGTGCACTTTCGATGGATCCCTTACCCTAAGGGATCCTTTAAGCAAATATTCGGAAACAGACTAGGTAAAAGTTCGATATTTTTACTTTTGAGAACGAACTCACAATGCTTCTTATCATCTAGAAGAAACAAAACAAGGCAGACATATGGGCGAAACTGTTACGTGTGTCAAAAATAATATAAAATAATAATATGCGTAGAGCCATCAAATTGGCGCAGAAACTATTCGTACTAGATATTGTAAGGAAATTTAAGCGATTAACTATACTTTAATTTTTGGAAAATATGACGTAAGTACAACTGAACGGTTCTGGATTTCTGTTTTACAAATTAGGTTTTTATTTTTCCAGTGATTAAGGAATCTTAAAAAGCCATTTTTAGCCATCTTGAGAGGACAAAACTATGTTTCTAATAAAAGGATTGTGTTTTTTAAATATATAATGAATCGTTCTTGCTTTAAAAGTAAAAAGATACTGGGAAGAAGTTTAGCAGTTTCGCGTAAACAGAATACACAAGAGACGCTACAACAATTTCAATGGGTCAAGCGAGGACTTTTCTAGTCATGTAAGTTGTGGATGTAATAGGTTTTTTTAATATTCTAAAGTTGTTAGACTGACCATCCTTACGTGTGTCCTTTATTACTCTACAAAAGTTGAGCAGAATGTTTAGTCAGCAACTTATTGAGCATTACGGCATTAAGTATTCCAGACCACGCTATGAACACGGATCACTTTTTAATTCTAAATTATTTAAATATCTTATTCTTATAGAGGCAATAAGAATTCAGGAATGTTATAAGGCTTGCTGGTCATTGCATGTCATCAGAATAAATTGTGTGAAGCGATTGAGAGGGTTTTTGCTGGGAAAAGCAGGATAAAAAATCATTAAGGATGTTCTCCCTACTTAATATATATACATTTCTTGGTTAATGCGGTTGATTGCTGGCTGCTCAATCGCTGAATGTATTAACATCTGAGGTATATCATCTGTTGATTGGAACCTCCCTTTCCCTTGTAATGTTTACTTGTATTGCTGAATTAAATTACATTATTCTATGAGGCCCAGAAAATTGACAGTGACGATGATTCATAAAAGGAGTCAAATGGTTCAATAATACGTCAAACGTATTGAAGTATTTTTATCTCCTCTGGTCAGCAGTTGACACTTACCACACTGGATGCGCCCTTCGGAGCAAAATGTTCTCACTTCTAACCAGATTACTCTATCTGGGACCAAAGGGGATAAATAACTTAAGAATGTATTGATCAACAATATTTCATTCTATACTCTAGTCATACAGTCTACGACGAATCTACAACTACTACTCATCACGTTACACTATTAAACTATATGGAGCTCTCACGCGATGTGCAATACCTTATACATTACGTTTCCAGGAACGACTTATTACCTTTGCTACAATATAACCGACACTCGCCTTGAGCACTGACGGCTGCCCACACGACGACCAGGGACGAAGTAGCACAGCGGTCAAGCCTGTGGACGCCTTAGATGCCGATTTCGCCCGCGAACCACGCACGGTTTTCCCCGGATTTCATCTTTATACTCATCGCCGTCATGGCGGTAGTGGGGAGAGTCTCTTCTTCCTTGATTACTTAGAGTCGCACAACCCCACTATACAAAAACATGTTATAAAATGTTATCTTACAAAGCTGTATAACTTGACACAAACTGAAAAGATCGAAAGTTATACAACAAAGTTATATAACTTGTTACAAAAATGTGAATGAAAAAGTTATATATCAGAACGTTATATCACAAATTATGTGTTATAAAATAAGTTACATGATGTTTCCCATGATATGTCGGTAAATATAAAAGAAAATTAGGTGACTTGTTACATAATAAGTTGATAAATTCTTCACACTGGCATTCATGTTTAAAAGTATCCTTTTTGTCTGTGTCTGCCACGACTACCACATATGTAAACAATGAAACCATATTAAATTTTTGTGCACCTAACATCCAAGGTTCAGTCGGTGTTGTGCAGTTGGATGTTTAGGTGATGTACCTAGTGGCAATCAAAATGGATTGAAACAAAGAGGAAACTTCTAGCCAAATTTAATTATTTAACGCAACGAAAGTGCTGTGGAATCCCAATGATGTTTTTCTACACTTCAGTCACATCAATTAAAATAGTTATCATTAGTATTTAAATGTATGTTTCTGAAAGGGGAAAACATCCAGTTTCCATGTCAACATGTAATTCTTCCCATGCATAGTGTTATTTGTTTCTGCCTAAATGTCATCACTACTGAACTGTTTAATAACTGATACAGTAAATTAAAATTACATAACATGTTGTGAAACAAGTTGTAGAACCTGTTATCTTGTTCTGTAGCATGTTAGAAATATTTACATCCAGACTTAGGGTCGTAAGCTTTCGCGACCCTTAGCTTCGTCTCATATCAGTATGTACGTAAGACAGTTTTCAAAAATACAAAAATATTTGTGCTGTGATTCTGACTATAAAATATGTCTACAACATACGTACGACTTGTGATCCAACTCTATTCCTAAATCTATTTCATCCTCGGGAATTTGTTAATATGGTTGAAGGAAAGCATTAAGGATGAAATGCCGTCTAAATATTGTAGCTAGGATTATGCAAGTATGTATACTTTGTTGTTGTGTGGAATTATATAGATGTAGAACTGTTCAAACACTGACAACACCTATAATGGCATAAAATATTACATACTGCCATGTCTGTGCGGTAAAATAGGTGTTCGTAACAAATTCCAGCATATGTGTACAAAGGAAACCAAATGGCTTCTTTGATGTAATTTCTTGGTCAGGCTATTTTCGAGATATCAACACCCGATTTAAAAATATGTATAAAATAAAAGCGTGTATGTAATGATAACTCTTGCAAGTGGAACATGTCCAACACCAGGAAAGCAAACTATGTCGATACCAAATAGCAAATTTTTGTGAATCTGTTTGTATTTCGTCACTTTTCTGAAGTAACAAAAACTTTAAAATGATAATATTATTGTTTTGTTATGTTGGTTACTCCTATTATTTTACAGTATATAGCCTACTAAATTTTTATCAGAACTTCATAAATAATTTTGAAATGACTTTTTTATGTTAAACTGCATGACATGTAATTAATTGTGCAGATCTTTGGACCTGTGCAATGCATTTTAAAATTCAAGACTCTTGAAGAAGTGATCCAGCGATCGAACAATAGCCGCTATGGCTTGGCGGCTGGCATCATAACGAAAGACATTGATAAGGCTATGGTTTTCGCCTTATCTGTGCAAGCTGGCTCTGTGTGGTAAGTAACAACTCATGTTCACGTAGCTTCGCCATGACATATAGAGTGTTTGTAATGTTGAGTCATCTCAGACTTATCATTATCGTGTGTTCACAGGCGCACTCAACATTTACACAAAGTTACTATATACATTCATCTGTAAAAAAATCGCCCTGAAAATGCCACTACAAAGATACGCGAGGACAGGCATTGGGCATGATATTATTTATAAATGAAATATCAATACATTGTGCCACGTATAGTATTGTTGAAGGTCACACGTGCTCGGAGATGGTCAAGTAAAATTTTTTGCCTTACAAATTAATTTTTACACCCGATTGAAACATGTTGCATATTTTTACTATTCATAATATTCTTTTGTTAATTTCGCACATTATTTCACAGCAGTCATCCTCGCCAGGAAAAAAAAAGTAGAATTACAAATTGAGTTTATGTAGCAAATTTAAGATTCGAACAGTCACGCAAAACACTCAATGTAATGTCTTGGTCGTCGAATAAAACCTCCTGTAATTCGATATCGCTACGTTAATCAACGTACTTTTGACTATCAAAGAATACAACTTAAAATCATACACGTTTTGTAAAATTGAAACAAAAGAATAGGGTTTTCTATTTTCACCCAACCTTAAGAAAAGTATTTGTACACACGTGTACGACAGCATTATTAACTTCCATTTCCTGTGATGCATTGTGAATAACTATCACCAGGGTTTTGCTTATTATTGCTATTGTCACATTTATCTGCCAGGTTAACAATTTCACAGCACTCTTGTACCCTAAATCGACCTCTTTGATTAATTTTAACAATTAATAGAATTTTAAAAAATTTGAAAGAGAATGGTAGTGTCTCCTGAGTTTTCAACGTATTTTTTTTATTTTTATATTTGTACCAGATATTATTTTCTTATTTTATACATAAATTGCAATTAAATCTTCCTATTAGGAAATTTTTATATCTCTCATAGTTTTTGCGTAATGAGTCGTAAACGTCAAAATTTGGACTTTACGGTTTTAAGTACGCCACTAAAACCAACAGACATTCCAAACTGAAAAAATTCGCACTATATAAAAAAGTTGTAGGCTATTATTTGAGATACATAAATACAAAAAATATTTGTTTTTTGTATTTTAAAAAATTGATATTTTTGTAATTTTCATTTCAATATTTAGCATTTTTTTTATTAAATACAAAAGTATTTTATTTTTTGTTTTTATATGTGTCAAAACACAGCCTACAACATTGTTATACACTGTGAATTTTGTCGGTTTGGTATGTCAGTTGGTTTTAGTGGCGTACATAAATGCGTAAAGTGTAAATTTTGACGCTTACGACTCATTACGCAAAAACTATGAGACGTACAAAAGTTTCCTAAGAGGAAGATTTTATCACAATTTATGTTCTAAAATAAGAAAAACATATCTGGTACAAATATAAAAATAAATAAAGACGTTGAAAACTGAGGTGATGAACCGCGCCCTTAAAGTTGATGTACACCTATGCCTTCAAGCAACCATTGACAGAACGCATGCAAGTTGCATTTACACGCAGACCTTAACATTCAAATCGTCGCACTTCATGCGAATTGAGGAAGCAAGATCAACTGTCTATAACGTATTACATTAGCGGTCACGTCTTTAAGCATACAAAGTGTAAAAGATCCAAACTTTACAGCCAAAAGAGCGCCTTCCGCGGTACACATTCAAATGTTCCGTGCTGGCCACTGTTGATAAGGAGGAGTAGGCTACATAACAAGTGCATTTTGAAAAACGATGCAACGACTCAGATCTTTGGACATAACTGCTGTACCATTCGTATTTAGAGCTCTGAAAACTCATCCAGCATTCGTCAATCCATTCGTGATAGTTCGAAGATTGACTTTTCTTATGGCTTTTTGAAAGTTTAACTTCGCAGAGAGGATCATATCAGGAGTTGTTTAGCTGGATATGCTTGAAGTGTTTCTGCTATTACAGATCGAAGACTTACATTCAGCCATGTTTTTCCAACACGATGGTTCACATCCATGTTGGTAGCATGTACTTTCAGAATGTTCTAAATGAATTATTCCCTGCAAGGTTGATGGATAGTAATGGTCCAATCACATGGCCACCGCACTATCCTGATATCACTCCTTCAAGACTTACTTTTGTGAGGCTTGTCAATCAATGCATGTGTTTATAGAACACCGCCTATCAATGACGGTACCCTTCGTATAATTGGATAGAGTTATGCAGAACGAAACCAATCACAAATTAATTTATTTTGTGATAATGATTCCAAGTAGAAGAAGAATGTACTAAGTATATCCTGGAAAAATAACAAGTATTAAATCATAATATTTGAATAAAAATAACAGGCCAGAAAAAACCGGTTATACAAGGTTTATATGGACACAGTAGACTTTCACCTTGCGTACCTCAGCTCCAGTAATTTGCGGATTGGTTCCCTTCTGCATAACTCCATCCAGTTATCAACTAAAGAATCGGAGCAGTTGTTGCAGAAATACTGATTAAAATGGACAGAACTCAAATATCGCAGTGATGTCTTATGAGCTACAAATAGGACACACATTAAATTTCCGGAGTGATTTAAATGCTGCAAAACACTTTTAACGAACAGCAATGCTCTGTCCATAACAGTTTCAATTTTATTATTTAAAAAATATCACAACTTTATGGACATCTTGTATGTCATATTATGTAACAGACGTTCATTTAACAAGTTGTCAGTAATATCATATACGCGACACATCTATAGGATTGGTGAGTAATCTCCATTGCTACTGATAATGTGAATTAAAATGCTTCTTGGAGCACTCCGTGATAGAAGTGAAATTTGATTAGATTTTTTTTCAGAGCATCGAATAATGGGAGATATTTCCCTAATCAATTTATATTCACCAATGCGAGCTTGAACCAATATTGCCTACGTTTCTGTAAATAAGCAATTTTCAAATATATCACTTCTTCCGTGGTTCATCGGTAATGTTGTCACAGTATCACATTGTAAACATGTATTCTGACTGCATGCAAGCACTGAACAACAGTGATAGAGAGCGAGTTACGTCGTCAACGGTAGTTGTTGCCACTGGACAATGCTGTGTCATCGGGTGGCGTACTACAGGGGCCCTCATCAGTCGTCCGACTGTACGTGCAATTGCCAATAACAATAACTGCACACGTTTGAATGTTCAGCGGGTTGTTAAGTTGTCTCCGACCTAAGAAGCGAGTGGCCTGCACGAATAAAGCGTACGCACCTGGTGGCCGGTCCGTTTTCCAATGACAACCGACGTATGTAATGTATTATCGCGTCTCCGCGCAAGCCACTCAGCTGGCGTGTAGTGCTTTACTATTATCCTTTTTCCTATGAAACTTTAAATGGTGACCGTATCATTTCATTAGTGGCCATTATAGTTTAAAGTCTAACGCTTGTTTCTATGGTTGTGTTTTTCGAATCCGGTTATTTTCCCCGGTACGGTAGTCTGGAAAACCTAATTTTGGCCATTTTGGGGGGCTCGAAAATTATGTTTCTAATAAAGTGCCGAATTTTTTAAAGCTAATGACGCAGTTTGGAGAATGTGTTCTTTCGGTAGAAATACAAATGTAATGCGCGTTAAATAGTTTCGACAAAAATTGAATATCCGTAACTCGCTGCAACGCATTTTAAGCGCAGGTAGACAATTTTATTGTATTTTCGGTTTTTGAGCCATAACATTTACTCAAATTGGATTATCAATTTGTTTTTCTTCTACAAAGCATAGGATATATTATTGGTAAACTGCTTGACAAAAATAATAATGGAATATTTCGTAAATTGGTCCTGCAGAACCATTGCAAAAGAATTCTTGAAATATAATCTGTAATTCTCTTGCAATGATTCTGCATGACAGATTAATTAAAGATTCCGTTATTATTTATGTCGAACAGTTTACCAAGAATATATCCTATGCGTTGTCGAAGATAAAATTCTGAAAATACAATTTTAATAACGTTATGGCTCAAAAATTGGAAATACAACAAAATTGTCTCACAATCGCCCTTAAGGTGGCCGCCTACCCAAGCCGTTGAGCGGTGTAACGAATTTTGGACGACACAAATTTATTCGATAATTACCCAACGCACGTTATTGAAGTCTGCACACGTGTGTATTTCCGTTTAAGGTCCTCCGTTTATCTGTAAAGTTTATTTTACGTTGCCGGGAAAAAAATGGGTGCTTTTGCGGTCATTTTTGACGCGAAAATCTTGGCGTAGAATCTTAATACGACACATGCGTAAACAGTACGCCTTTATCCTGAACATTACGTAATAAAATTATGGGACCAGCATTGAGTGTTTCATAAGAGGCGAGTTACCAGCCAGAAGGCAGCACGTTTATTCAGTGACTTGCACATAGAGGCCAGAGGAAGGCGTGATGCGCTCGCTGTGACGTCTTTACCACCTCCGCACTTATAGGTTTCGAAAGAGCAAAATACGTTCACCCAACGGCCACATAAGGCCTGTCTCTTGTGTCAAAGTGCTTATTTTCCAATCACAATCAGACCTGGGCCATTTCGGCAACTCTGCTTAAACATCAAGCAAGCTAATATCCGAGTGGAAGGAGGTGGTAGCGACAACTTTGGCTATCAGTGTTGTTCTCGTAACTATGAGATCTGTAGGCTAATTTCTTGAAGCTAACAGTAGACTTCATAAATATGATCAATAATTCATACTTTCACTAGGCCTCCTCAGGATTAATATTACAAGCTTAGTAAATGAGCATTGTTCCAAATAATAACAAACTTAGGACTACTGTATCGAAATGACGTTTGAGAAAATGTTACATGTCAAAGTATTTCGTGTATTTACTGAGCAACTGTGATTTTCTGTTCGTACAGGATTAACGATTACCACATGTTCAAGCCACAAGCACCGTTTGGTGGTTTCAAGGAGTCAGGAATCGGCAGAGAGCTGTGAGTATGAACTGTATTGTATTATCATATTTATCATGTTTATTATTGAATGTGACAGTCAATAAAGTAAAAAAATTAACACGCAGAAAAATTAAATGTTCACAGTAACTCACTCAAAAACCAATGTGTTATTTCTTGCCTTGCACTACAAAAAATTGGTCACTGAAAATAGTGTAGCTAATAATATTCATTATTTATGTATTTTTTCAGTATATTCTGGATGCTAAACAGCGGAATGTCCAACGTCACACAGGATGAATCAATACAAAACATACAAATTAATATGTTTATATATATATATATATATATATATATATATATATATATATATATGGAATATTATTGTTATCATATTATTTTCAGTTACCGTTTTCAAACATCCTATATTCATTGTAAACATATGCACAGATTCACACACATATTGCTACAGCTCAAATTTTTTTTTTTCATATCAGTGTTGTTTGCCTGATAAACTATACATTGTATACATTATACACAATATGCATACACTAATTTAAAATTAGATAAAAAATCTCAGTTTTCGGATTTACAGCACAGGACACAATATCGCGGTAGTGCAATTATACTTTAGTGTTAATATACTGATGTTTTATTATCTTCAGCAGTAATTTGTTTTGAGGTAATGTACACATAGTACGTGCTTAGGATTTTGAGATAAAGTTTCTGCCAGCACGGATCCAGCGATGAGATTTAGTTTGCTGAGGGTAAGATTTAGATAAAAAAAATTCTAACTGATTGTACTTTTCACACATCGTTGAGTAAACAATCAACACAAATTAAAAACATATTGATTAGAATAATCGTCCATTTACACTTGCTTTGTAGATGAAGGACAATGGCCCTTTTGACCCGTCCCTGGTTTTATCTTGCCTTAGCGAGGCCTTGCACTGCCCTTGGTTCATATTGAAAGTATTCTTCAAAGTGAGATAATCCATTGACTAGACTGCAAGCAAGTCTTTGAATATGACTAGAGCCGTTATTTAGTCGACTCACCTTGTTCTCATCAAAATAGCTCTTATAAATATCCGCATGTAAATATTTCAGACTTCTTCTCTGTACATAAAGTTTGTGTTTTCGTTAAGTATAAATTACATCAGATTCAGGTATGCAATAGCGGAGTTGTGTTTTTAATTTGGTTTCAGCAGTGATCTTTATTGAATCACTACGTTATTACTATGAGTTCGTAAGAAAACATGTGAAATTAATTAAATCCCATAGTTTGACACATCATGTTACTGTGTTTTATAGGCATTAACCTTTAGTCTTTTTTTCAGGGGCGAAGACTCCCTGAAAGAATATCTGGAAGTAAAAACCATCACAATCCAGCTACCAGAAAAGTACTAATTTAAGAATGTTGCTTTATTGTTCGATAAAAATCTGCCAAACTTATCATAATTATGTTAAATACTTTAAAAGATGATTTATAATGATATGTAATAGAATTTACTGCATTGTAAATGTCCTCACAGTATTTGTAATGTTTTGTTTTGAGTAAATTTATAGTTGATACCTCAAACTACATGTTATTTATGACATAAACTTTCTCAGTATACACACATCACACGCTATACATGCACATGAGCATAATGCTCTCGTGTCGATGAGACAAGCTTTGAAGAATGACGGAGGAGAACAAAAGAAGCAAATTGATCAAGGGAATGGTTGGCCGAAAATATCTCAATTAAATGTCACTAAAAAAAAATGTACGAACCAAATTTACTGCATTCTGTACATATCGCGTTCACTTGACCTCGCCGTGTGGAATCATGTTTAAGTATCATTATTTACGTCACACTGGTACGTCATATGTGTGTGTATTTATAAGAGAGAGCGTTCACTGACTGACTGACTGACATATCAGGGTGCAACCTAAATCGCTGGACACAGAAACGTGAAACTTTTTGTGTTAATTTACCTCAGTTCGTAGGCGAGCAGAGATTTTTTCTGAATTCGATCCCTAAAGAGGTGAAACTTTTTTTTCTAAGAATCGTGGATATAGCTTTAACTCAGCTGCCTATCGTCGTGATTTTCACTTCAACGGAACACTCATAAAAATACATATTAGCAAATTTTAGAATTTTTCAAAATTTAGCATTTAAGGGGGTGAAAAACTGTAAATATGTTTTTAATTAATTCGCTATAACTATCGAACATTTTGGGATACAAAGTTAATTTTTGATTCAAAATAATGCTTACGTAACTACCCAACAAGCAGGTTTAGTATTTTTTCTAAATTCGATCTGCTTGGAGAAAAAGGTCATATGTTTTTATATTAATAGTCTCTCCAGCTCGAACCCAATGGGCTATTAAAGTCATTTTCACTTTAATTCGATGCGTGAACAAACGTATGCGATACATCTTGAAGACCTTTCAAAATTCAACAAGGGCGTGAAAAGACGTGAAATGTGTTTTCGATTGTTCCTCCAGATCTATCTCACCAGTCGATATATCGAAGTACTCTGACATGATGATGTTGACGTAAAAACCTAAATCATCATATTTTCCTTACTCTGCCTCCAAGAGGTAAAAAAAAACTTAAAATATGCTTACGATTCATAATCTATGTGTATCGACACCACTAAACTTTTAGATATCGAAGCGATTCTTTTATAAAATGATACTTGCTTAAGTACCTACCGTAAAAGTAATTTATTGAACTTTCGAAATTACACGTAAAGGGAGTGAAAAGTGATGAAACGGTCTTACGTGTATATTTAATGAATCGTTGATATCGCTCGAATCAAGCATGATTCCATTTCAATGTGAAACCCACAAAAATCATAATTGTGATTAAAGGGATTTTTCTCGAAATTCGACTCCTAAGGGGGTGAACATACATGGAATGTGTTCTAGCTATATCCTTGATAGCTATCTAGCCCGTAGAGTAATATGGTTGCTTTTAGCTTCATGATGATATATACGAAAGTGTCCTAAATAGGTTTCATGATTCTTCTAAAGTCGTACTTTCAAGACTGTGAACGGATGAAATATGTTTAAAATGAATCGTCAATTTGGCTTTGACTCAATAGTTATCGTCATGATTTTTTACACAGTTGGATACTTATACAAAAGTTTAACATGTGACGGAAAAAATTTTCAAAACACTAACGTTAAAGGGGTGAAAAGGCGTAAAATTTGTTTCTGGTTAGCCCATGATATCTACATAACCAATTAAGATCGAAGTGTTATTTGCTTCAGAATGATGCTTACGTAAATACCGAAAACAATATTACCAGGGGAAAATAGCATTGGTAGATAGGTTAGTGTCCATACCTGTAATTGTAAGATATTAATAAGGCCCGGACAGTTGTTAAGAGTTGCAGAGGTAGTACATAAGACAATTTTTCGCATGGACAGTTATTGTTACTTTGCTTGTTGCAGAGTAATCTAAACATCTAAACCTGCAGGTTGGTTATCTAAACATTTGATTATTGATGGCCGAACTATTAACCTGGTGGTCAAAGGGGTGTTCAAGGAAAGTAAATGTTAGTTTTTACGAGTGGGCTAATAACAAGCGGGCAATGCCGCGTGAGGACAGCTAATATGTGTGTAGGTGTTTATATATAAATATATACAACGTGTATCTAAAACATACCGACAAACATAAACAAGTGCTTGCTGAGGTGAAAATAGAATGTTTGATGTAGGGAACCCATGGTCCAGCTCACATAGGAAGTGCTGCAGACGCTTCCAAAGTTTGAGGAAACAATGAACAATTTTGGTAATATTTAGGAAATTACTTGGTTCACAGAAACAAATTTCTGGCTACGAAATAGTTTTGCCGAAATCAATAATAACGTGAAACGGGGTGGCACTACACTTATTCCTTTGAAAAATGTACCTATATGGCAATAAAAAGTTACTATTTTTGATCAAATATATTTAAATGGTGGGATCTTTAGAAAAATTAATTTATCTTGCGATAACTGTCTAACGCTCGTCCTTTTAGGGCAATCATTAAATGCTTTATTTCACAGAGAAGCGCTATCTCCTACCAAGTATGCAACCAGGAAGGACTGTGTTGCACACTGGAGTGATGTGTGGGCAGTTGGTTTGTGGCAACTCGGAATCATAAGCTGTATCGTGTAGTGGGTTGCTCCGACCTCCTATTATCTTCGTTGTAGTTCCTCTTCCATAACAGGGCAGAAGACGCACACTTCACTGTACACTGCATGCATTGTGCTGCAAGTCGGCATGGCAATGTGCACCAACGCAGAAATGACAGATATAGTAGTTCTGCTTTTCGGTGAGGTGAAAGGCAATGCACGAGCTACTGCTCGATTGTATCACGAAATATTCCCAGCGTGGAGGCAATCTCATCACACGATATTCACAACTTTCACCCAGAAACTGCGTGAAACAGGCACATTCAATACGCGAGGTGTCATTGGTCACCCGAGGAATGTACGTACACCAAATGTGGATGAAGTTCTCAACGTTGTGGAGGAAAACCCATCAACAAGCACTCATGCCATTGCACACGGAATGGGGGTGTCCCATTTAACCGTTGACGTGTTATGCATGAACAATTACTGCGTCCCTACCACGTGCGAAAGGTGCAGGCATTGTCACCAGCAGATTTTGCTCCTCGACGTGCATTTTCGCAGTGGTTCCTGCATCGGTGCACAGAAGATCCGCACTTTACGTACATCGTATTGTTTATTGCTGGAGCGACTGCGACACTTAAGACTATATGGTAACAGCAGGAGCAATCACATGTGAAACGACGTCAATCCTCATGCAACTGCCATAGTAGTGAACCAGGAACGATTTTCTGTGAACATCTGAACGGGTCTTGTCGGTAATCATTTCATTGGTCCCTACTTGTTGCCGCGAAAATTGAATGGAAACATGTACTACAATTCGTGCAACTGATATTGCCAGAGTTCCTCCAGAATGTTCCGCTTGCGGTTCGGCAACATACGTGGTTTCAACACGACGGTACCCCCTCCACAATACGTTACATTACCTCAACATGGCAGGGGCCGCAGGGGCCGAATGGTCAGACCATTCACCTCTCACCAAGGCGATCCGGATTAGATTCCCGGCTGGGTCGGTCCATAGATTTTCGCATGGGGGAATCGTGCTGGACTATACCGTTGGTCGGCGGGTTTTCTCGGAGATATCCCGCTTAACCCTGCCCTTTAATTCCAGTGCTGCTCCATATTCACCTCATGTCACCCGTCACCAGCGCTAGAGACCTCGATGTTGGGCACTGACCAAAATCTCTGACTCATTCACTCAACGTGGCATATCCAGCACAGTGGATTGGAAGAGGCAGTCCTGTTTCGTGGCCATGATGTTCTCCGGGCCTTAATCCACTCATCATTTTCCTATGGGGCTTCGTCAAGACTCTGGTGTACGACACACCCATTGAGTTAGAGGAATATCTGCTAGCTGGGATAATGATTGCCTGTGACAAAATTCAAGATACACAAGGTGTTTTCGAAAGAGTACGCCATTCACTGATACGCTGACTCATGTGTTGCAATTAAATAGGAGGCCGCCAATTTGATCACATGTTGCACAGTTTTATTATGGCGCAAAATGACGTGGATAGTATAGACTTAAATTTAATGTCATATTTTATTTCTCGTTAAAGTTGGGCAATCACACCCAATCTGTTATTTATGTACCTCGCTAATGCTTTACCACACACAGTGTTGCAGCATGGATGCCAATACTACGCAGCAAATAGTCAGTAATTCCTGGTTACATACTTGGTAGGCAATATCGCTTCTTTGAGAAATCAAACATTTAATGAGTGCCCTAAAAGGACGAGCGTTAGACAGTTTTCGCAAGTCACATTAATTTTTCTAAAGTTCCCGCCATTTATTTATGTTTGATCAAAAATAGCAACGTTTAAAAGTCATATACATTTTTCAAAGAAATAAGGGCAGTGCCACCCCATTTCAACGTGATTGAAGTGTGTTAAATGTACAAATCCTTCACGTTATTATTACTTTCGGCAAAACTATTTCGTAACCATAAATCTGTTTCTGTCAACTAAGTATTTTCCTACATATTACAAAAATTTTTAATATTTTCTCAAACTTTGGAAGCGTCTGCAGTGCTTACTATTGGAGCTAGACCAGGTTCCCTGCATGAAACATTATGTTTTCACTTCAACAAACACCTGTTAAAGTTTGTAGGTATGTTTGAGATACACAGTGTATGTGTATACCGGTTTGTATACACAATATATATATATATATATATATATATATATATATATATATATATACACATTTAATTATATATGTACGTATATGTACATACATATATATGTGTGTGTATACATGTATACGTATATGTGTATGTATATATAAATGCATATACATATATACGTGTATATGAACATATACAGGTTGTTCCTGAAATACAGGTGCAAATGGTGAGATTGTGATACCTTATAAAATGAGGTATACTTACATAAAGCAATTTTCGCCTAGCGCTATTTTTAAAGGAGATATTAACCCTTGAAAATTGATTTTTAAAACAGTTTTTTGACAAAATATCGGAAACCACGTGGAGATAAATTACAATTCTGCGCACAATGATTAATACTATCGAGATCTTTAACCTGTAAAGAAACCACTCTTAAAAAAAACTCTCCCCTTCATGAAAATAACAGGGGTGGCCACCCTCTTATTGACCACAACTTTTGTTCCGTAGGATTTTGTGAACAAAATATGTTGCTTTTCTGAATAGTACATCCAATGTAACAAAAAAGGTCCTCTTTTTTTGCAAGTACTAGAACGCACCGTTTACGAGAGGAAAAATCATCCAAATAGTCAGTGGCTGCAATACACTGCATGTGAGGTGAGCACTGCAACCTGTACTAAGCGATTATAACATCGCAGGCACCCGAACTTCGATTGCTTGTTACATAAATTCACACCTGAAATGCGTGTGTATGTGAATTGTTTTGTGTATGTGTAATTATTTCTTTGAAAACAATAAAAATACTCAAGCGAGTGCCGGAATGGATAACAAAGACCATGGCCGATTCCTTTCCAGTTTCCTAGTATCTCTAATGAACTTGGCTGTCAACGAAACGTTCCAGCTCCACTACAAAAAAAATTCACAATTTACAACAAAATGCACTGTGATAACAATACAATACCTGGCATGTAGGCAACAACTGTTGCACTCGCAATGGAGTACGCACAGAATGCTTGTAAACGCATTTTGTAATCAGAAAAATGCACCTTGTGCTGCAGTTCTCTAACAACCTGACTCAAATTTAAGTCAAGGAAACCTCAACAAATAAAACATAAATACTAAAGCTCCATACTTACCTATGCCCAGCACGTACCTTCATCTCTGGCGCATTTCAGGTGTGAATTTATGTAACAAGCAACCGAAGTTCGGGTGCCTGCGATGTTATAATCGCTTAGTACAGGTTGTAGTGCTCACATTACATGCAGTGTATTGCAGCCACTGACTATTTGGATGATTTTTTCTCTCGTAAACGGTGCGTTTTAGCGACTTACAAAAAAAGAGGACCTTTTTTGTTACATAGGATGTACTATTCAGAAAAGCAACATATAGGCCTATTGTTCACAAAATCCTACGGCACAAAAGTTGTGTTCAATAAGAGGGTTATTTTCATGAAGGGGAGAGTTTTAAAGTTATTTTCATGAAGGGGAGAGTTTTAAAGAGTGTGTTTTCTTCACATAAAGATCTCGATAACACTAATCATTGTGCGCAGAATTGACACATATCTCCACGTGGTTTCCGTTATTTTGCCAAAAAAACAATTTTAAAAATATATTTTCAAGGTTTAATATCTTTATTAAAAAGAGCGCTAGGCGAAAATTGCTTTATGTAACCATACCTCAATTTTTATAAGGAATCACAATGCCACTATTTGTGTCTGTAGTTCAGGAACATTCTGTATATATACATGTATATAGGCCTACAGTATGTGTATATATATGTATATACGAGATTTTTCAGAAATGCTATTACAGTCTTGGAGGGTAAGTTCCTTACGTTAAAACAAGAAAAAAGTCTATGTAAGCATTGACCCGTAAATCCTAAGTTTTTGAGTTATTAATGATAGTTTATTTCCGTATGTAGCAAAGTGAAAGTGATGTTAGATAATTGAACGGTGTTATGTGTACAAGAATGCTGGTGCCCTCATTTGTATCCTCTGTGGCGGATGTGGGGGTATATGACAGGATGCGACAGCGCATGAGACTGGTTTAGATAGGCGTTTACTGTTGGTTTATCGGCTGCATGAACATTAAGAAATGTTCGGAGTATTGTCAGTTTACGTCGGTCTGTTTTCAGTTTGTGAGGAAAATAATGTTTTCAAATTTAATTTTCAAATTCCTAATACTCTCTTAATTTACGGTTACGTCCAAAGTGCCTAATATATTTTCAACTTTATTTCTCATTTAGGAATCATCCTTCGAAGTTTGTCCTCATGTTTTAGTAACATCCAGTATATTTCCTGTAAGACTTATCCATATTTTTATTTTTGTCTGAGTTCTGGGATAATTCAGAACTTCTTTTTAGGTTCTGAGAACCGTGGACTCTGGCATAGCTCGACTTAAGTTATGCTGAAGGTATTTAATACGTTCATCACAGTCAATTGGATTTTCTTTACGTAGAAACTTTTCGTAGAAGTAAAGTTTCGTAAAGAAATTGTATGTTTCTTGGGTTGGTTTCACAGCAACTTTGACGCAGAAACAGGATAATGTTATCGGTCGCTTAAGTTATTATCAATAGTTGAAACAAGTTTGTCAGATAAACTTCAAATAAAATGGTTTACATGAGTTGGTGTGTAGTCCATAGGGCATGTATATAAGTTTGTACTATCGAAATATGACGTCTTTTATTATTAACCCTTGATATTTATCTAACCAGTTGAGATATAGAGGTGTTGTTTGCTTCAGTTTGATGCTTACATAAGTATCTAAATAATTTTCATAATAGTTTTTTACTGGATAAATAAGTAAATTACTGCTGGAAAAACTATACTTGTAAATCATTTGCAATTCACTTTCTCTGTTTACATCCAACAACTTAAGAATACCTACTTCTAAAGTCCACTGAATTGTAAACATCGACAACGCGAGAAGGGGCGTAATGAAATAGAACAAGGAATGGTCGGTGCGAACAGGTACTGAACGCGAGAATGAATTAAGCAGTAGGTCTAACGTGCATGGTACGTCGTAAAGATTTGTGACCAAACCTTCTTTCTGTAAAACAAATTAATTGATTGGTTCTGTGATATAACAGCCCGACTTACTTTTACCTTGGCAATAATTAATTGAACTAAACGTGTGATATTTTTGAGTACATGTATGTAAATATATTTGCACAAACCTAAATACTGGTAGGCCTAATTGTACCAAGAAATTTGTACGGTTAACAGTGAGCCAGCTGTTAAATAATTAATTAATTAATTAACTGTACAGTTGGATCATCCGCTAACAACAATTATAATAGCAAGCTTACAGAGTCATGAATTGTGTTTGCAATGTGTGCAAATATTATATATTTGGATATTTAAACGCCCTTGTTTATGAATGGACTGGTAAATAAACATACACTATACAGATAAGAAGGATAATTTCTCGTGCACGATTACTGTTCACGGCAGTCGATAGCCAGTGAAAATATATATATATATATATATATATATATATATATATATATATATATATATATATATATATATATATATATATATATATATTATAT
>PNEQ01043089.1:0-10193 GCA_003012365.1 Medauroidea extradentata | reverse complement strand
ATGGCTTCTCTCACTTGTTTCGGTTCTTGCGGCCAATGCTTTCACCTCATCTTCATCATGTTCCAGTCTCTCCTGTCGTTCTTCCAGTAGTAGTTTACTCTTTACATTTTGGAGGTTGAGTCCATCAGCTAGATGAATGCTCCGGATCAATGCACCATACTTGGATCTGGGTAGGCCTAAAAGTAAGAAAGCAGCTCGCACAGCATCTGTGAACACTAGCTCATTTTCTTCTAATTTCTTACAGAACATCAACACTTTATTTACATACTCTCTCATGGAAAGCTCATTAGTTTTCTTGAACGTCACCATCTCTTCCAGCGTCGTAACAACATGCAAAGGATCTAAATCAATACTTAAAGTCCGCAGTGTATACCATGCTTCTCGTGCTCGTGTGCACGCTTCCACATCTATGAGTAATGAATCGCCAATCCTTTGGATAATGAAGTTAAGAGCGTCTTTGTCCTTCGAAGCTTGTTTCGGGGTTAAGTCCTTATCATCAATATGCATGTATCCAGGTTCAATTGCTTCCCACTATCGTCTCTGTTCTAATGCCGCCTGCACCCTTCGCGACCACGAAAACCAATTATCATCGCCCAACTTTTCAAACTCCTCCGTTTTCTTCGCCATCTTGATGCTTTGTTTCACAAAACACAAATTACATTTCACTCGTATAAATATTACTTTCAGTTCTTACCCTTGTGTTTATATGTGTTAAACTTAAGCACCACAGCATCCTGGGACCTGTTAGTTTGTCAAGAAACAAAACCACTGTATTCAGAATCACACCTGCTTTAATAAATCCTTTATTTACATTTGTCCTCTGTATAAACATCCATCCACCATTTCTCCAAAAAACCTTGTTGCCAACCTCCAAAACCAAAATTACCTTCACAGCAACACAACCTAACAGTGCTAACATACTCGGAGTTTATTTCTAGAAATTATGTTTGCTTTTTTAGCATTTACTCTACTAAACTACCAGATAATAAAGTAAATAATTTATACATTTACATAAAAAAAATTTTATGATATACTAAGAGTGTTTTTTTTTGTGTCGTCTTTTTTACTGCTTTGAACAAGTATGTGTCCTCTTTTTGGGTTACACTGCTGTGGCAACTCTAGCAGTATTGCACTTACCTGTTATTTTGTGACCGTCACAAATAATGGCAAATAATTAATAATAATATTACAACTGTACGTAGTTGTAGTGATGAGTATTAGGTTAAGGTTGGCAACAGGGAGTAAGCCTAATGGCGGCATGTAGATCAGCTATGTATGTTTAAGTACAGTGACTTGTGATGTGATTTGGAGAAGTAAAGAGTTACCACATGGCGCAGTCGAAGGATCAAGTAAACGAGACAAGAAAGATGAATTGGATAAGTTAATAATGATTTGTGTCAGCTGTCGTGTATTTGTAAAGTGTACTACAGATTAGCAGCGACTTCAACATGGCTAACGCCTTCAATGTACCCGCCAAACTTTCGCTCTCTCAGCAGACAAAGAAAAAAACAAGTCTGTTGCGATTGTTCTCAAAAAATTTCAGGAATACTGCAATCCAAAAAAAGTATTCTGCATGCGCGTTTTCTGTTTTATAACAGCAAGCAAAAAGATGGAGAACAATTTGATGCCTTTGTGACTGAATTGAAAACATTGCTACGGGACTGCGAGTTTCAACATACGGATGAAATTCTTCGTGACCGGATCGTTTTTGGGGCACGTGATCGGACAACTCAAGAAAAGGTATTGAAGATTGGAGATGTAAATCTTCAGGAAACCATTGAACGATTCCGAACTGCGGAAATTACCAACACTCAAGCCAGTCAGGTCATGAACTCCAGTGAAGAAACCCGAACCTGCATCAATGTGGATGAAATGAAGCACAGAAAAAATACCCATCTTTCGACCAAGTCATCGTATGCACGAGTCACCATGGATATTGACTGCAAGTGGTGTGGCTATCAACATCCGAGAGATGCAATGAAATGTCCAGCACGAGGGAAAGTGTGCTCTCATTGTGGTCACAGGAATCACTTTGCTAAAGTATGCAATTCACGTGGAAAGGAGAAGATGCAGCAACAGGTAACCGAGGTAAAAAGTGGCTTAGACCAGTGTCATGTTGGAGCTGAATATGAAGACTATTATTGCTGTGAAGTGTCAAACACAGCAGTGAATACAAGACTTGCATCAAGAAGCTGGACAGAGACTTTTCTTGTAGGTAATGTTTTAAGAATAAAATTCAAGCTTGACTCTGGTGCCTGTGTGAACATCTTACCACTTAAGATTTTTTCATCATTACAAAATGCTTCACCTAGGGTCAAATTACGGCGAGAAGAAATCTCACTGGCTGCTTATAACAACTCAAGCATCAAAGTGGTTGGTTGCTGTGACTTGTGTTTATCTCTAAATAACTTGAGTTCCTGTGAATCATTTGTTATCGTAGATGAAGAATCAGTTCCAATCCTAGGTCTTCCCACATGTGAGAGGTTAGAGATCATGCAGAAGAATGTCATCAGTGAGGTGTGTCAGTTGGCCAAGGAAAACATAGTCGCTGCATTCAAGGATGTTTTCACTGGAATCGGTATGTTCGAGAACGACAACACTATTCAGTTAAAAGAAAATTGTATGCCATCCTCCAGTCCTCCCCACAGACTTCCCATCACAATCAAAGACAAGTTGAAAGGTGAATTGGATAGACTTTGTCAGTTAGGTGTTATAGCTAAATGTAACACACCGTCAGAGTGGGTCAACAGGCTCGTCATTGTAGAAAAGTCAAATGGCACTTTGAGGATCTGTCTAGATCCGCAAGATCTGAATGATGCCATTGTTAAGGAATATGGGGAATTACCCACACTCAGGGATGTTGTTGCAAAGCTTGGCAGAGCACAGTTATTCAGTGTCCTTGACCTAAAGGACTCATTCTGGCATGTCAATCTTGATCGAATCAGCTCTTCATACTGCACTTTCTCTACTGTGTTTGGGTGCTACCGGTTCAAACTGTTGCCATTTGGCTTGAACATTTCCTTTGAAGTGTTTCAAAAATATAATACACACACATTTGGTGACATTGATGGTGGCATAATATATGTTGATGACATACTGATTTATGCAGAAGATGAGCAAACTCATGACAGAATTCTAGAAGAAGTGCTGAACAGGGCTCGGAAGTACAATGTCAAGTTCAATGTTAACAAGTTTCAGTATAAAGTGAAAGAGGTCAAGTACGTGGGTCATACTTTTAGAGAAGGTAGTGTTCTTCCAGATGATGATAAAATCTCTGCTATTGTCAATTATGATGCACCGAATTGTAAGCAAGACCTTCAACGTTTCCTTGGTTTAGTGAATTATTTAAGGGACTTCATCCCTCACTACACTGAAGTCACCAGCCCTTTGCGAAGCCTGTTGAAAAAAAACTCTGAGTTTGTGTGGGATCCAAATATTCATGGGGTGAGCATTGAAAAACTGAAATACATTCTAGAAGCGGAACCGTTTCTTCAAACGTTTGACGAGTCAGCTGAGGTAGTCATTCAGACTGATAGCAGTAAGGAAGGTATAGGTTGTGTGCTGTTGCAGAATGGCAAACCAGTACGCTATGCATCCAAGTGTTTCTCACCCACAGAGGTCAATTATGGTCAAATTGACAAAGAATTCTTGGCTGTTCTATTTGCATGCAAACGCTTTCATGAGTACATCTACGGTCGTGAGGTTATCGTTCAAACTGACCACCAACCCCTACTTTGAATCATGCGAAAAGAGATTCACAAAATACCCTCCAAAAGATTGCAGAGCATCAGACTCAAATAGAGTTTGTATCGATTGCAACTTGTTTATGTACCTGGTGTAAAGTTGTTTATAGCAGATGCATTAAGTAGGGCATGTTCAAAAGCAGATGTCACTGATGTTGTTGTTTCACTATTTGATGTGGTACATACGGTGAACATGTCAAATGACAAGAAAGTCCTTTTTCAGCAGGAGACGGCAAATGATGTGCTGCTAGCTGAATTGAACAAACTATACTTGAATGGTTGGTCAAGCTCAAAGAGCAAAGTACCTGACATTGTGAAGTTCTGTTACAAATTTCACCATGACATTGTAGTTGAAGAGGGCTTAGTGTTTTTGGGGAACAGAATAATGGTCCCTGCATCCCTCAAAAACTTTGTGTTAGGCAACTTACACCAGTCTCATTTTGGGGTGTCAAAAACCAAGGCCAGAGCTAAAACTTTGTTCTATTGGGCTAGTATGAATGCAGACATTGAAAACCCCATTGCTAAATGTTGTCTTTGTGAAAAATTCAGTACATGCAATGCTAAAGAACCAATGATAGTACAAGAACCACAGACACTGCCATTTCATAAAGTAGCCTGTGACATTCTCGAGTTCAATTCTAGTTCTTACCTTGTCCTTTGTGATTACTATTCAAAGTGGATAGAGTTAGTTCCCCTGAGCTCTAAAAACTCTTCCGCTGTCATGCAAGCTTTAAAGTCCATCTTCTCAACACATGGAATACCACGTATTCTAGTTGCAGACAACATGCCCTTTAATTCTCTAGAATTTAGAGAGTTTAGTGGCAGTTATGGTTTCACACTTCAAACTTAAAGTCCCTATTATCCTAAAAGTAATGGTCTGGCAGAACATGCAGTAGGGATCTGTAAAAAAATGTTTAAAAAATGCAGTGAAGACAATCTTGATGTGCACATGATGTTGCTGGAATATCGTAACACTCCAGTGTTCGGGTCACATTTCAGTCCGACTCAGCTGTTGTTCAGCAGACTAACCAAAACAAAACTGCCTATTCATGATAACCTATTGAAACCTAAAGTTGTTAATAACTTTGATCTGTTACAGGCGCAGAGAGATTTGCAGAATAAGCACAATTATGACAAAAATGCCAGACCAAGGAATGTTGAATTCAACAAAGGTGACAAGGTTGTTTATCTGGACGAGGGTGTGTGGAAGCCAGCTAGTGTAATTGAGGTTCTCGAGCCCCCACGATCAATATTAATCCAAGATGCCAGTGGTAGGATCAAGCGGCGAAACAGATATCATCTCAAGAAATCCTTTGTAAAAAGGGACACCAAGTTAACAAGACATACCACTGTAAATAAGCAAAAATATTGGTCAAGTGAACCAAGAGTTTTTAGGTTAGCAACTAAGCATTCATTTCAACAGGAGAGTGTGTTGGACGAAGGATTCAGAGGGTTTGCAGAGACAGAGATTAGAAATGAACAATGCAGGGACTCAAGAGTTAATGAGCATGTTCGTTCAAGGCCTCTGTCTCAGAGAGTCTCACCTAACCTATCTATTTCAATGACTATGTACCTAAGTGAGGGTCATGTTTGTGTTCAGAGGATTTGTAATCAAACATTGTATAACATTATTTGTACAATAATTTGTGAAGGTGGAGATGTGGGGATAAGTATTAGGGTCATGTCTGTGTTCAAAGGGCTTGTAATCAAGTATTGCATAACATTATTTGTACAGTAATCTGTGAAGAGGGAGGTGTAGTGATAATTATTAGGCTAACGCTGGCTACAGATTAGTGTGTGTAAATGACTGTGTCTAAAAGGTTTGTAATCAAGTATTGCATAACATTATTTGTACAGTATTCTGTGAAGAGGAAGATGTAGTGATGAGTATTAGGTTAAGGTTGGCAACAGGGAGTAAGCCTCATGGCGGCATGTAGATCAGCTATGTATGTTTGAGTACAGTGACTTGTGATGTGATTTGAAGAAGTAAAGAGTTACCACAGTAGTAATGATTACCAGGATGTGTCTCCACAGGAGTTTAATAATTATTTTATTGAGTCAGTTAATATAGCTAAAGATAGCATTGTAAAACCTAAGGTTACAATTGAAGAAATGATGCAACATACCATTAAACTAGGATCAATATTTCAATGGCAAGATGTAAATAAAGAGGATATATTAAAAATAGTAGCTGACATGAAGGACTCCAAAAGTAGGGATGTGTATGGTTTGTCAAACAGTATTATAAAATTTATAATTGATGCTATAGTAGTACTCCTAAGAGTGTGTATAAATTTGTGTTTAAAAGAAGGTTGTTTTCCTAATTTACTTAAGAAAGTTAGGGTTATTTCTGTATATAAAAATAAGGGTGAAAGAACAGATGTTAAGAATTATAGACCTATATCTATAATTCCAGTTATTGGTAAAGTGATTGAACATACAGTAAAAAGGCAAATTTGTGATTATTTGGGTAAAACCCAAGTACTTAGTAAATTTCAGTTTGGTTTTAGTAAAGGTAAAACTACTATTAATGCAGTTGATTGTTTAGTTTCAATTATTTTACAAGCCTTTGAGAATAAACAATTTTCACAGTTGATAGCATGTGATTTGAGTAAAGCTTTTGATAGTATTGAATATAATATATTATTGGCTAAGCTTAAAATGTATGGTATACATGACGGTCCACTCAAATTTTTTATCTCCTACCGGTACCTCACCAATAGAAGCCAATTTGTAGAAATAAATAATTTGTGTTCCAACTGTAAAGCAATAAAATTTGGAGTGCCTCAGGGCTCTGTATTGGGTCCTCTTCTCTTTTTATTGGCTGTTAATGATTTTCCAGATAATGTTACTAGTACATTAACTGTTATGTTTGCAGATGATACTACCTTTCTTAATATTTCTGAAAAAGAGGCTCAATTGGATGTTAAAACAAAAAATACAGTGGCGAATGCTACCACGTGGTTTAATGCAAATGGATTAATAATTAATAAAGAAAAAATACAGGTGATGAAATGTAATTTAGTTAAAAATAAGGAGATTGTATTAAATACTTGTACTGAAGTTAAGATTCTAGGTCTAACATTGGATAGTAATTTAACATGGAGTCCCCAGATTAAGAATGTTTGTGCAAAGTTATTAAGAATTTTATTAATGTTGTACCACAAAATAATGTAAGGACTGCATGTTTTGCTTTTTTTTCACACCATAATGAGTTATGGAATATTAATATGGGGCAATAGTGCTCATATTAAGGATATCCTTATGTTACAAAAAAAAAGTTATTAGGGTTATAAATAATAAATCATATAATGAACCACGTAAACCTTTATTTATAAATTCTAAAATATTGACAGTAATAAATGTATATATATTATACTGTTTACTCCATGTGAAACATAATGAAGGAAGCCATGTGTTGAGAGAAAATGTATATTATTATAATACAAGGAATATGGCAAATCTAGATCTCCCTTATAATAGACTAAGTAAGAATAAACATTACTATAGTGTAATGGCGTTAAAATTTTATAATAAATTACACAATGAGACCAAATCTCTGTCAGAAATAAATTTTAAAAGGAAAGTTAAAAAATGGTTATTACTGAATCCTCTTTATGAAATTAATGAATATTTTGAATTGAAAATGTAATATTATTATATTATGTTTAAATATTTTAAAATTACTTTTAATTTGTATTTTATGTACTGTAACTTACATGATTTTTATAACTCAGCTGCAATTGCTGTGAATTTGCTGTACCACATTTTGTACATTATAATCAGTGTATAATTTTATGACGATGTCTGTTACATGTATATGTTTAATGACAAATAAACTAAAACTAAAAAAACCGAAAAAATTACCATACCTATATTCACCGGCTAAACAGCTGTACTCGCAAGGTGTGTACAGTAATACTAGGTACTGTATGTGTTCCAGTGAGTGTCAACTAGGAAACAACATTTATATGAGAAGAACGTTACAGTGGACCACTGAATGCATAAATGAAATTAATGATTTAAATTGTATTTTTTTTTTTTTTAATTTGTAGGCATTAACTTGCGTGTTAGGATTATTGAACTGAATGGTTTGAAAATGAGTTAAATTTATTTGAATCAACACGCGCACATAGCCCATAAACAGTTTACATTGTAATTCAAACCGAAGGATAACAGAACCTATTTCGTAACACAGTAGTACAAGCATTACATGTGAGCAAGAATACATATGCCTCATAAATCTAGGCCTGACTTTTGACTGCTGCACTACACACTTGGCAACGATGCTTGTTAGATAGCTGAATGTGCATATTTAAATTATTTTGGATAGGCCTACTACTTTCATTGGAACACTGCAATTATTTACTCTTGCCCACCTATACAAAGTGTGTGCCAGTTACACATTTCCTAAGGATACAGTAAGCACGCCAAGTTCAGACACACAAATTTGAATTAAATTTTTTTTTTTGCATTCTTTACTATTCACGTATCGTAACTGTGATGAGGCAGTTTTCAGTGACAATCACATAAGAAACTTTACTCAAACCCAGTTTTTTTTACTAAAACTCTTGATAACATAAATTGGCAGTGTAATGGGACGACCAGTATTAAATTTCTAAGATCTTGTAGTGTCAGAGGAATTCACATTTCTGACCTTTTGGATTGGTGGAAACCAAATGAGAAAGTTTGTCATGGAAAAACAGCACACAATACCTATACAGTATTAGGTTACCTATTTACTGTAAATTTTTGAAGATGACACACACACATCAACAACAGTAATGTACAGACATTTTTCCTGAACACAAAACGAAAAACAACCCTGGAGCTGCAGCTCTTGCCTTGAGACCAGTGGTTCAGTGCCTCTCGGCTCCACAACATAGGCCTACTTGGATGAACAATAATCTCACATGGTTTTTCGTCTCAAAAAAATAACACACTAATTTCACAATCGAGGGAGATAAATTTTAAAGCATTTATTGAAAAACAATTGTAAATGTACAGTTCAGGCATATTAAAATCAGTAGCCCATATCATAATATACACAAACATGCTGAAAATGTTTCTGACAAAGTAGATGAGCATTATTTAATAATTAAATGTTAATTTAACACATGGTGGCTTATATGATCAAATATAGCTATAAAACCAGCAACACAATATAATTTTAGATGTGTCAAATTTATTTACTCAGTAATGACAACTGCTAGGTAATGATTACAAAATCTAGTATTTTATAAATATTTTTTTCCAAAAATTTACTATTGAGTTTTGTATTCCTGTAACAAGTTGGGAAAATCCACCCTTCCAAATGCCCACTCATTCAATTAACACAAAACTTGACTTGTATCTTGATGCAAAATAAAAAAGAAAGAAAAAACATTGAAACTAAAGTAAGCCAAACTAAGTACTGAGGCCTACTTATGTGCTGCACTTCGATGATAACTTATAATGCAGTGGTAGGAAACACAGCCATCTTCACCATATTCCACTCAATTAACTAAGTTTCTACAACTACACAGAATCAGTCTGAGCACTTTTCGCACAATCTTGTCTACCACATACACCTACAATTCCACGACAACTGGTGACCCACCACCTTCAAGAAGCTGCAGTTCAGAACTAATTGTTGACAGCGGTAGCACAACTGATGAGTATCTGGTTACCATCCTCAAGAAATAATACATGTTGTTGTTGTTTTGTAAACCGAATGGTACGCCATAAGGGTATGGGAAATACTCTGACAGTGGTTTTCCTGAAACAGTAAAAAATTATCTTTGTAAAACAATACACAACATTGTTTTGGATGTGTTACAAAAATAATAAAATTTTTATTTGCTAACAAAAGCTGTGAACACATCAAACCACCTACCAATCCCCTCCTTTACCATCTAACCACCCTCGCTTGCTACTCCTACAGCAAATTCCACTCCCTCACCAACCTAAGCATAAAATAGTACCCGCTCTGTTCTGCTCTGAACCTTTTCACTCGACCTTAGTTAATAGGCAGCCTAACATACCCTAACCTCCCTCTCAGTTTACCACTCTGTACATCCTGACCAGCTTTACCACTCCTCTCCTTTCATTTCATTTTTTATTCATCCATAAAGACCATAATTTACATTTTGGTATTGGACATGTCAAATATAGAATATAGTATAACATATAACATACAATTTACATGTCTAGGATATAAGTACATTTCTAGACCAAAAAAACATAAAATCTATTATCAGAGGAGAGTTTACCACATAGGCTTAGTATTTACACATATACACAACTTTATAACAATATATGTACCGTAGCAGGAGCACTACTCCTGTCATGTAAAACACCTTATGCAATCATGAGTTACAATGTAAAAAATATTCATCAGTATCATAAAAACATTGTTCCAGCAGAAATTCAAATACAGCTAATTTAAAATTTTGAAGTTTATTTATACTC
>PNEQ01043082.1:7060-23050 GCA_003012365.1 Medauroidea extradentata | reverse complement strand
GCGGGGCTTAAGCTCTCAGCCAATCACAGACCTCAAGGCACTTAGGTACTATTCGTACCAAAAGACCCCTACTACCAATCACAGCTCAGGACACGCCCCCCTAGACAACGTCTTGGCCAATCAGAGGCCTTGCTCCACCAAGGGGAGGGGGCTGCAAGGTTATTCAAATGCATGTTAGGCCGGTTTTGCTCCCTGTGGGACCAAAACATACATGCGGTCACTACTACTTTGTTAAACTGAAAATATTCGTAAATAAAGAAAACCAGCATCTTAAGTTTACATGGTGTAGCAAAAAATGATATTTTATTTGTTTTCTTTGATAGAGATTTATTAAATAAATATATAATCAAGCAGGCGATTTCCAGTACGATTTCGAGCTGCGTTGTTGGCAACATATAACCGTTAGTGAGAACAAAAGAGCCTAGCAAATAAGACGCGAGGCTTAACCTGGGAGTTCCAACTATGTTCTTTATATGCTCCTTGGTTGCGTCTGTACTATTGGCTAAGCAACTTACAGGAAGTGTCAACTAAGTCACGGGCCAATCGCGAAAGTGGCATGAACTTACAGTTGCTCAAATTATAGCCTGGGGTCAAAAGAAAACTTGCATTTTTCACGTCTCTACTTATCATAGCTCCTTTACTTATATTTCTGTCAATTTCTTCAACATTACCTGATACAGTTTTAAAAAAAAAATTGAAATAAAAACAAAGTTAACATAGGTTGTAAATTATGATTGGTTGAGCCCCAGAGCAGAGAATAGGATATGTAAAACTGACACGACCTCACAAGGCGATGGCTAGATATATAAAAACTGGTGTAAAGTAGGACGAGGGAAACTATTTTTATGTTGTAAAAAATTCGTAATAATTAGAAGTACTGTACATGAATTTCGCGGAATAATCTGGTTACAGCCTAGATTTCTTTGTCCTATACATGCAGCGACCACAACACATTTTTATGCCAACCCGATGGTAACGCAACAAGCAAAGGAAATTGCCCCTTACGGAAGTATGTTCAGCTTCCTAACCCGTATAATTAACCACACCAGCAGTTATGATAAGAAAACATGTTCAAGAATAGACTACACCAGATTGTTCTAATACTGTTCACAAGACAGTTTATTTGTCTGTTTGTTTTATTGCATCCGTAAGATCTTTTCAATACACAACAGTACAAAGATATTGGGCAAGTCGTGAAGATTACATAATAAATAGAAAACATACACATTTACAACAATTACACATGTTTATACAGACACTCTATCTCATATGGTAAATAAATTCATGTTGAATCTTGCGTCAGCTCCTTCTGTACACCAACTCTATAAACCTGAGAAGCAATAGATAATACCTAGAGACCTGTAAAATTCGAGTTTTGTTTTGGGCACAAACGAGGTTTCAACCAACTGTATATTGAAGTCATATTTGTTATTGGTTCTTGCCTTATTCGACAGCAGCTTGAAAGGCGCTGAGCCAATATAAAAGTAGCAACTAAAAGCATGCCCAAACGACTGTTATCACTGTATCATCAAGCAGCCAATGAGCAGGTAATATCTACTTGAATACACAGATATTATTGGAGGCTAGCCTACAAGTCAGTGAACCCAGCAATTTTTTCCGTCTACACTGTTAAAGCCTATAGCATTGATTTTCTTCGCTGTTAACACAGGGCGTTGTCAAACAATCTTCACGTCCAGAGGAACAACAAAGGTTGTATAGACATATGTCCGATAACGCACCGTTTCTGCTCTACTGTTCGCAATACATGATGTACGGTTCATAGCGCGGGCAGGATCATGTTGATGTGGAATATCATTACAGCTGTTCTGTACGTTGTACACTTCTCTACTACGTCACTAACCCATAAATAGAGATACGTCAATTTCGCGGATTCATCTGGCAGCAGCCTAGACTTGTCAGTCCTATACACCCACTGGCCACAATCGATTATCTATTGGCTTATAACCGTACAAGCAGGTAGCAAGAGATAGCACTTCCCATTATTTCCTTATTTACTACTGACTTGCAGTAGTCAAATGATGTTTCGTAACAGCCGCCAACAAGTCACAGGCATGACAATGAAGTATACATAGTTGGCGTTCAACCTGACCTGGAATGTATCTGCGAAATTTACGTACCTCTACCCATAAACAGTAGGGTTAGCAGTGATAACAACAGCCCGCGTGCTATGAAGCGTATTTCATGTATTGCAAACTGTAGTGTAGAAGTGGCGTGTTTTCGGACCTACGTCCATAAAACAACTGTCGTTCCTCTAGATATCAGGATTACAGTATTGGCATACGATTTGACAACATTCTGGATACTATACATTAAATTTAAAGAACATCATACTTTCACCTTTTGTTGGCCAGCCTCCGTAGCGTAGTGGTTAGGTGCCGGTCTACGGTGCGAGAGGTTCTAGATTCGAATACCGGCTCGGGCAAGGATTTTGTGATATCCCGTTACCTCGCTTCACTCTCATCGCAGTTGAACCTTTAACGTATATTTAAGCTGCAATCAGTACAGCAAATTAAGAATATAAAAAACTACTGCACTGATTGCGGCTTAAATATACGTTAAAAGTTCAACTGCGATGCTTTTCTTGTGGCACAAGGTAAATAGAATTTATATTATAATAGAAAATTTCACATTTTTCTTCACAAAATTTTATAATAGAGAAAAATTAAATAGTTCAATATGGAGACTGATGCCGAGCCTTAAGACTATGTTGTTAAAGAGCCTCGTAAAACCCTCTCACAACACCTTCATTACGCGTTGTACGTGTTTCGTCTTTTCCATCTAGTCCATGTGGCAACACTGTCCCCCGGTCAAATACAAACAGAACCTGGTCGGCATACACAGTACCTACACTAGAGAACAATACCGATATGGTTGGTGACGACCAATAGTAGCGACAGTGTGTGTGCTGGTTGGATTGTTTACATAAGCTAGAAGCTGGTTCCATTACAATCTCAGTAACGCTAGTGGGCGTGGAGATTGCGCAAGCACTAATCTTTAGCGTGGGATGTACAATAGGCCTAACACAAAAAAAACAGCAAGTGACATGACTAATATACTAACAAAAGAGGATTCCTAGGAAATCGGTTTTTCCAAATTTTTTAGAGAAAACATTTTGCCACTTAATCACGTTCAGTTACGAAATTCTGGATCTCTGGAATTAAGACCCGGAAGTGTGTCACCGGAAAAAAAACGTTTTGTCAAATAGTTGGCAGAAACAATTTTATAAGATTGCTGTTCAAATTTTTTTCACATTATCTGCGAGAAGTAAATATACCATTTGCAACAAATGTTGCCTAAAACTAATAAATTCATAGAAGAACGATTTCATAATAAACTTTCTTGAACGAAAAGTGTTCCACGTAAAGCAGATAACTAATTATTTTTGTACAAATAAAATAATTCCAAAAACATTGTAGATATTAACTGTAAGAATTAAAAATATGGGAAATCTTAGCATACTCATGTAGGCCTAACAGTGTTCTTCCAATATCACGTGGAATGAAATAAGTCCGAAGTTTATCTTTTAAAACTGATGAATTTAGAAGTAATTCAATTTGTCATTGACTTCACTTTTAAATTCTATAGCAGGAATGTCGGAAAGGCCTTAATAGCATTACAATATAGTGTTGTCAATCCAGTTTTCCATTTTTCGGTATATTTGAAATTGTGGTAGTAGTAGTTTATGTATACATGTAGGAAAAGAGAAAAGAGAGAACCATTTTATTTGTGAGAGAGAAATTACTATTAAGGTGACAGTCTGCCCAGGCCACCGAGCGGAGTGCTGAGCTTCGGCCGTTAGCAGATTATTGGAAAATTGATGATCTCACATTAGTGACGTATGTTTAGGAATAACATTTAAAGAACGTTACACGTCTGTATATCCATTTCAAGTTTACCACTACTCACTAAAGTATATTTTCTAGCGACCGAAAACGGCAAAAAAGGGGAGTTTTCACGGTATTTTTTTAAGTAGGTAAATCTTGGCATAGATTGTTTTAAAAGTTATAGGCGTCTACAATGTTCTTAATAATACGCCACAAAATAATATGGCCACCAATAACAGTCATGCAGGCGCGTTGTCGGCAAGAAGACTGCACCCCAGGCAGGTTGAGGCATGATGCGCGTGTTGTGTCGTCCTTATCGCTTCCGCACTCCTACGCTTAGAACACGCAAAATAAACACGGGAGAACTTTAAGTAAGTAGAGGCATTAGCATTTTGTGAATTCATCCCCCAGTAGTATCCTTGATTTCTCAGTCCTATACACGCACTGGCTACACTAAAAATAGTTTGCAAATTTACCAGACGTGTGTATAGAAGCGCTAAGAAAGTAGGTATGGTATAATAGTTTCCCAGACATCCATGGTAGCACTCCTAAACCTTTTTATAAAACAGTCAAATGTATACTGAAGATACCAGACTTGTAACAACTGTAAAAGTTTGCATATTTACAAGATGAAGTATGGTTGGTAACTGTAACATACTGCGTCTGGGATAATAACTTCCTAAACATTCAAGGAAGTTTTTTTACAGTGTACAGTCGTGGGCACGAGGTGCCCCCACGGATAACTTCCTTATTTATTACTGGTCTGCATTCGTCAAATACGAATCACAACTGCCGGTCAATCTCAGAAGTTACAGTGAAGTTATACATATTAAGGGCGTTCCAGAAGGAAACAATCAAAATTTTATATTTGTATGAAAATGTTAGTTTTGTAGACTTACTTGGGAGTACATTTTCATTAACCTCGTACAAAAAAAATTAGCTCAGCCAGTTTTCCCATAACGGCATTTTAAAATAAAAAGTTGCATGTTTTAGATCAGACACCCCTCGAAAACAAATGAAACGAAATAATTCACAGTGAAAGTGTATGTCCACGCCTAGGGCTTTACGTACATAAAAACCCATTAAAACCATTTTTTTTTAATTGCTGAAATCCGAAAAATGTTTGCTACTTTTCGAATTGTTTTAAAATACAAAAACATTTTGTATTGATTTTATGTAGGCTTAAAGCCCTAGACCGTGACATGCAATTTTACTGTGGATAGTTATGATTCAATATGTTGATACGTTTTCGGGGGGTGTATGAACTAAAAACATGACAATTTTTGACTTTGAAATGCCATTGTGGGAAAACCGGCTGAGCTAATTGTCTTTTCTGAGAGGATAATGTGCTATCAAGTATCGTCTACAAAACTAACACTGTTTCATACAAATTTTAAATTATGATTTTTTTTCCCTTCTGAAACGCTCTTAAACGTCCAACCTGATTGATGATTTTAAATCTCGCCCATCCAGAAATGGGTAGCTACATAAACGTACCTAACGTTCTTTGAACGGCATTCCTAGGCAGACATCACTCACGTATGTATTGTGAAAATAAACTTGTGTCGGCTGGAGCTCTGCACAACTGCCTGAAAGTGGTTTTCACCATATATAGTAAGAGAGGATGATACATCGCGAAAATGTTTTGTGCCAACATACCCATGAGAACACTGTAGTTGATTACA
Organism: Medauroidea extradentata; assembly: GCA_003012365.1. Taxonomy (NCBI): domain Eukaryota; kingdom Metazoa; phylum Arthropoda; class Insecta; order Phasmatodea; family Phasmatidae; genus Medauroidea; species Medauroidea extradentata. The sequence goes on along the minus strand of PNEQ01043082.1, from coordinate 17,520 downwards.
ACACACATGATTAGGTGATGTGCATCTGACACAACGTAGCTGTCTGCAAACCAATAATAGGCATCAAATATTAAACAGCGGGATTCTTATTGGATCAGCCAAATAGGAAAACAGCTACGCATAAAAGCGAAGGCCAGTCATCCTCTGGTGAACTGAACGTGCGGTGAAACTCAGCAAACAGTCAAGTTTTCCCACGATATATCTTCATCTCTATATATAGCAAAATACGTGCAAATTTTGCATTATTACTAGGGCCCGGTAGTTTCCGCGAAAGATTTTTGCCCCAATTTGTTTCAGTGTCTTACGTGTACACCTGCACCTCAACTTCATGATTATTGGCAGAGTATTTTTGTGCAGAGTCATTATTCATTTGACCGTGCCAATCAGTACATGGATAACTATGACACATCATGTCTGTGATTTGCGGGTTTAACCTCCACACGCTGACCACAAAGCAGAGATGCAGGTGCGCACGTAAGGCACTGAAACAAAGTGATGCAAAAATATGTTCGCAAAAACTACCGGGCCCTAATATTACATGCCAGCATACCTCACCAGTAACTGTTTACTCGTCTGACTTTTACTGTTGGCTGCCAGCACGTGTGGCACGCCTGAAAGACTTTTTCAGCCAATGACCTACGATCAATTGCAAAATACCCACTATCTTGTGCTAGTGGATTCTAGCCTATCGCCTTATAATAACGCGAACTATGAATGTCTCTAGACATGGTCTGTCGCACGTACTAGAGCACTTCCATGGCAGTTCTGCCGGTAATGTGTTCTGTGGTCTGCTGCGAGTCATTGTTTTCCAGGACGTGGTATGTTCCTAACATCGTTTTATCTTCACTCTCTTATTTGGCGGGACAATTTCTGGAATGACGTGTACTAGCAGCGGCGTATCGCGGTCGTGTTCCAGCGCATGCGGATGCGACGGCAAGCAACTTCTATACTCAACACTGGTGTTTCTATGGGATCGTCAGACTTGTAGGAGCAGGTGCACTCTTCTTCCAGTAGCGCACAAGAGGCAAGGAATGTTATTGTCTAATAATAGCCCTCGGCCTACACGACACATGATTATTGGACACGACAAGTATGCACGCGGAGTCCACGTGCTCGTCGGAGCTTACAATTAGAGCTGGTGATTTTTGGTGAAAAGAACTATGGAACATTTGGTTTCATGTGCACGTCTGCAGCTCTGCTTCACGGTCAGTGATTGGCTGTTTTCAACTCTCAACGTGGTGGGGATCTACCCGCAAACCAGCAACATGTGGTGTCGCAGTAACCTTATTCTCATTGGCACAGTCGAATTAACTACTTCTCTGTATAAATACACTCTGACAATAAGTCATGAAGCAGAGGTGCAGATATAAGCATTGATACTAAATGTTGCATAATTCTTTTCACTAAAAATCACCAGCTGAACTTATAATGCATGACTTGGAACACGACCACAATACGCCACTGTTTACAATCTGTCAGAAAAGTGCACATATCCGTGGGATGACAGTAGAGGCACAAATATTTCGCGCATTCATATGACAGCAGCGTAGACTTGTCAGTCCTATACACGCACTGGTGAAAGTCCTCTTGGCGTCTAACTGTACAAGTGGTTGCACGTGTTACCACCACGAGTTATTTCAGTCGCCAAAGGTGTTTCAAAACAGCTGTCGTTAAATCAAAGCAGTTACAGTGATATACTGTACAGGTTGTTGGCGTTCAACCCGACCTAGAATCAGTACGCGAGAGAGGTCTCACCTGGAGAGAGAGAAGCGCAGATAGTCGAGTCCAAGCCTGCCGTCGCTGTGCCACTGGCGCGACGACACCAACATTGTCCGCAGCAGTTTCAGGCGCGGACGTGCGACATGGCCGCACCGACACTTCGCGAACAAAAACAATAACAAACACAACGACGACTGCGACCGCGACGACGGCGCGCGGCGGGCGCAACAGGTTGGCCTCGCGCCGCGGCCTGTGACGTCACCCGGGGCGCGCCGGCTGCCGGCTCCATGGCCCCTCAGTTTGCGACTGACGAGACTCTCTCCTTCTCTCTCCTCTCTTCTCCTTCCCCCTCCAGGCGACACACCTCCTCACGCCGCAGGGCTGCCAACACGCCCGCCGCGAACACACACGCATGCCTGGCCGCAGCACAGAATATTTAAGAATACAGAATTTAAACACTTGGTATGACGATAAACTCATTCACAACTCACACACGCCAGCAGAATGACTTCTCTGGCCAACAAATGGTAGAAAGGCGTACCACCACCAATCAGTGTATGACGACTGCCCTGCTAACCAGCTGTTAGGCCAATAGGACACCTGCCGTAACAAGCAGGAGCTGGTATCAGCAGACTCGGACAGTCAATAAACGGCGAAGTTGGCCCTATCTAATGAACCGCCACGTCATTTCACGTCTGTATTACTATATTAGTCAGTAGCCGCAGTAGTCGTTTTCCAATGTAACCAGCACGAGTTAAAGTTTTAAAATGATCGAAAATTTTAGCATTTGATTTTAACATATGACTTTACGATAGCCCTAAATACATTTTTTCTCATGGATCCGGTAAAGCCAAAGTCATTTCTACTTACACTAAGATTAATTCTACTTTGAAAGAACTGTGCAGTGGGAGTGCATGACTGGATTTATTTGCTTGGACGTATTCCATTGCGAAATAAATGACTGTCGAAAGAAAACTAAAAATAAGACAAAAATATATAAATAAGCAGAGTGTGCTTCAGTCAACATGATACATACACATCATAAAATTCCACAAATGGAATCGGGTAAAAAAAAAAAAAAAAAACAAGGAACAAACATATCATTATTTTATTTTTTATTAATTTGTCGTTATTATAACCCTGTGTTCCTCGCCTCTTGTACGCTACTGGCTGGTTCGCATACGGTCCATTGGCGTGCGCGGCAGTTACACCTACTCTTTGGGGAGGGGAGAAGGGACGGTCCAGGAACTGATATGCTGATCATCGATTTAAATCGAAGGGGTCCAGGAATCCTCCCGTGGGAATATTTTGATTTCAAAGCGCAAAATAGAGGCTATTTAAGGCGTTTTCTTATAAACTTTGAATACACCTCTGGTAGGAATAATAAAAACATTTTAATACGTATTTTTGTTATATTTTTTTTTTTGGGGGGAGGCAGTCCCACCTAAGTTTTTTAGAGGGGATATGTCCCCTCCCAGCCGTCTTAACCACCCGACATGCCTTATGGTTCAATAAAAATTTACTGTTATTTATAATCGTTGCCCAGTACCACTTTCCTTGAAACACATCCAACTCCTTGCCATTAAGGTATGGGCTGTTCACGATACAATTATCTCTTTTCAAGACAGTCTATGGAGAGTAATAATATTTTTAAAATGCTTCTAAATTTTACCTCAGATTGAGGAACGATAGAATAGGTACACTGCGTTACTCAAACCGCTATATTTATATGAACATCTGGCGGCATTATGTAAATTGGCAGAAAGAAAAAAATGTAAAAAAATCTTCAAAATATGATTTTTGAAAGAACTGTGCAATGGGAGTGCATGACTGGATTTATTTACTTGGACATACTCAATTGCGAAATAAATTACTGTCAAAAAAAAAAAAAACTAAAAATAAGACAAGAAAACATAAATAAGCAGAGTATGCTTTAGTCATCAGGATACATACACAACATGAAATTCCAAAACTGGAATCTGGTCAGATAAAGCAAGGACCAGTTTCCAGTTTTGGAATTTCATGTTGTGTATGTATCCTGATGACTAAAGCATAATCTGGTTATTTATGTTTTCTTGTCTTATTTTTAGTTTTCTTTTGACAGTCATTTATTTCGCAATGGAGTATGTCCAAGTAAATAAATCCAGTCAAAGTCTTCAAAAGTGCTTTTACCGTGAATAAGCCTATAACTGTACCGTAATCACAACCAACACTTAGCGTAGCACGAAGTAGAAAGTTGATCAACTCGGTTACGTACTGTAGGCCTACGTACGCACGGTACGCGAGGAAATAAATGCTAGCAAGTGCACTCGGTATTTCTACTTTTACACGTACGTATGCGCGTACGCTACGACGCTACACGGTGTTTCTGAATCCAGCTTAATTATGTAACACACGAAACGCGGCCACATTCGACGGTAGACATCTCGCTTCTGTTCACTTCGCACCAAATTTACGTACAGTTCTTTCGTTCTTACGTTTTTGTTCTATGAGACTTAAACAGCGACCCGACAATTTTATTTGTGTAACGTTTGTAGTAAAAGTCCAATGCATATTTCTAGCGTTGTTGTTTTACGAATCTGGGAGGTATTTTTGTACCAACAGCAGTTAAGAAAAAAAACCTGTTTTTAGCCAGTTGAAGGACCCAGAATTCATGTTTCTAATAAGCGTGTTGTATTTTTAAAATTAGGAAACAGTTTCAAGAAAGTGTTCTTTTCGTACGTAAACGTTTTGTGAATACATTTAGCGGTATTGCGTAAGGCACGTTACAACGCGGTTCATGAGCCATGATATGATCATGGAGCAGCGTCGAAGTGAGGGGGCGCGGGAAACGGGATACCCCTGAGTAAACCCGCCGACCAACGTCTCCACAACATACACACAAACACCAACGTACACATACACACCTTATAGTAGTTCTGTACATAAATGTTATTCATGTGCCACAGCTTCCCGGCTGTGGACGCAATGGCATTTGGTTTTCCTTTTAAGCATAAAACCGTTTCATGCAAATGTATACTTTGCTATTTAAGCTAAAAAAAAAATCCATTGCAACAATAACAACTCACAGATTGTCTCCAAACAAATTATACCTCGTACAATTACGGACCATAGGGTAGGCCTAAACGTATCGCTTTTCGTGATATTAAGCCTTCGAACTTCGGTAACAGAAATGTGTTAAACATTTTCACTGTGTTCTTATACCGCTAAAATAAGATTCCCGTTTTTTTTTTATATGGGAGTTCGGACTCTCTTATTACCGACCATATATCGTGGTATACATTAATATAGTGATAAACCCTGCTGCAGGCTTCACAAAATTAGGAAGGATCTGTACATCGAGTTCGCTAGGTTACCAACAGAGAGCAGGCACGTAATTTTGTATGTTCACATAATGCATTGAAACAAGGTGGTGCGAAATTCTTTTCACTATAATCAGTGGCTCTGTAAATAGAGTTTACTAATTTCATTTTGAAGTCAGGCTTTTTTACCTCCCTACCTCTCCCTTCATAATTAGTGTTGGCTTCTATTCCCACTGATAGTCACTATCTTGAATTTTTGTATTTTGTGTCATAACTTTTCTTCTGAGTAAATTTTTAACCAAACTATGGAATAGAATACGTACTAATAGAATTTTAGACACCATACCTATATTTTTGTCGTTACTCTTGTTACATATCGAATTGAAATTAGAACATTCTTATTACTTTCTTCACTGCAATTCGATCTGTAACAACAGTAACTTGCTGTTAGAAACAAGCATTTATTTGCATTAAAAAAAAAAAATATATATATATATATATATATATATATATATATATATATATATATATATATATATATATATATATATATATACGTGTTTATAACATATCCACCTACGAAAAGAAAACATATTTCAGAGAATGATTATAAAGTACCTTCAAAAAATCACATGCACTGAAAATACTATCCCCGAGTCCATCAGCATGACTAAAAAGGCCTTATCGCACAGCTGTATCACAAAGTTTACTACTCAGATCGGTGCAAAACTATTTTAGGAGGAGTGTCAGACAATTTTATTGTATTTTCAGTTTTCGAGCCATAAAAATTTTTTTTTAAATTGTATTATGAAAATTTTCTCTTCGACAAAGCATGGGATATATTTTTGGTAAAATATGATTTACATATATTTACAAATCTTTCATTAATTTGTAATGTAGAATCATTGCAAGAGAAATATAAGTTAACTTTCAAGAATTGCATGAAAAATTAATGAACTATTACATTAATATTCATGTCAAGCAGTTTACCAAGAATATAGCCTATGCTTTGTCGAAGAGAAAAGTTTGGTAATGCAATCTGAATAAATGTTATGGCTAGAGATGATGGTTTATCGCGGGAAAAGTTGACTGTTTGATGGATTTCAATACACGTCCAGCTTACCAGAAGATTAATGGCTTTAGCTTGTACGTGGAGCTGTTGCCCTATTTGACTGAGCCAATAAGAATCCCGATATTGTAATATTTGATGTCTGCAGACAGCTACGTTGTGTCAGTGTTTTCAAGGCTATCTTGGCACAAAACATTTTCGCGATATACCATCATCTCTAGTTATGGCTAAAAAACAGAAAATAAAATAAAATTGTCTGAACTCCCCCTTAAGGAACCTACATTTTACTTTTATTGCTGATTTTTCGGCAGTAAAATAATAAGGGTCACCGTTTACAATTGTATAGTTCCAGCCAGTTAGAGGCCTTGCACATAGGGTCAATGTGACAGTGACATGCGCGTCAAGAGTGACTCTTACTGCTTTTTCACTGGTGAGCCTCTAACGCGGAAACTGATTCAGGCCAGCAGCGTTCTTTCGCTCTGTCCCTCCCGTTCTTAACTTGCAATGTTACACGCGCAAATACACACACGCTTGCAACATATGTTTGCCAGTCGCCCACCTTCGCTCTGCCTGTAAGCCCGACCATCGCCCAGATAACGAACAAGTTGGTTGCCCCCGACTCTTCGTCTCGTAAACACGCCGCGCCCTTGCCAACCTCTGAATTATTATCTCCCGCGCAACAGTTGCCAAGTCGTCAGTTTCATTCATTCGCGAAACAAATATTCCGATATTGAAAGAAGCTAAAATTTTTGCCGAAATTTAGAACGCGCGCCCGCATGCATTCTCGCACATAACGCATGTGTTTTTCTAGTAAGGTTACAAAATTTGTTGACTTGTAGCAGAAAGAAAATAACGACTGTATTTCCGTACGAATACAAGAATTCCGTTTTTAATCGACAGTTCAGAAATAGTACATTAAAGTTATTACATGTTGACAGGTCTAAATTTCTTTTTGTAAAGTATTATTTCACATTAATTGACGTTTGTAGATTAAATCTGTACTAAAGATAATGTATTTTAAATTCAGAATATAATAGTGTGTAGCGGAAAATATTTTCGATATGTACTGTACATTACTGTAGCCAATTTTGTAAATATTTTTCTGCCAAAGGTAAAATTTGTTTTATCGTATGTAATTTGAAGTTACAAATTTAGGTTGGCACCTTTATAACATACAGCGAAACAATTTTAGAAACAATTTGTTTACCTGATGTCATTAAGAGGGCATGATTTTTACAGATATGCTGAACAAATTACTTGAAAATTGCAGTTTTCTTCAAGTCAAAATTCAAAAATATATATAAAAAAAAATTCCTAGACCACAGTTTTTGCCAAACGTTTTGAGCAGCAAATTTTTTGCGTGAAACACATTTCTTGGAAGATTTCGTACGTTTGATTGCAGTGAATGAGTAGGTGTTTCCGAATGTTTTTCGGCCTTGAAAATGCTGTATTTATTTTCTCACAGTCGTCAGGGAAATTTAAAAATATCCTTATAGACCCAATAGCAATGTAAACCATATCGAGATGTGAGAAAAAACGGAAATATTATATGTAGACACTGTGCCACATCTAATAACTAGAGACACGCAAAATTCGCGTTATTATTTTGTAACAGGGTAGACTTCGTTGCGCTGTATCTACATGAGAACTATCTGTAATTTCATTAGCCATGAACCTATACGTGTGTGACGTTTCTGCAGGAGGTCGGTAACATCACCGTAGAACTATTCGTAGCTGGTCAAATGTGTTTTCCCGCAGCAAACCATACCATTGTCGGCCAATAAGTGACGTCCTACAGCCGGTTACAGTTTAGTCCGCTACCAGAAAATAACACGAACTTGGCATGTCTCTACTAATAACATTTTACAGGTTTGTTCCAACACTTCTTCTCGCCATAAAAATGTAACCTAGGTATATGGTGTTGTTGGTGTTTCAGTCCTTTGATATTCGACACGTGCAATGATTCACACCGTAGCTAGCAGGTCTGATATGCGTGATACTGGACTAGAACGAGGGAGATCGGGACATGGTTGCGCGTGAGCTATAAGGCCTATTAGATATAGCTCGCTGACCACATGTATCTTAGCCTCTAAGAACAAGACTCGCAACTGCCGTGTGTATTCCCATAGCCATCTTTAGTAGAAGGCCGTGGCCTTAGATGTGACAACCCCGGAGGAAGGGTCGTTTAAACACTTCTTTTAATTCTCCAAATACAATGGCTGTACCTGATTGGTTATTCTGCTCTACATACCGGCGAATCAAGAGAAGGTGCTGCCTTTGGCGAGACAAAATAAGTGTTAAAATTACCCTTCCTACCAGGGTTGCCATATCAAAGAACGCGGCCTTCTACTAAAGATGACTATGGTATTCTTCATGGCTGCTCTGATGAGCCTCACAGGTGGAAAATAACCACTAACGCCCACTCACATTTATACATTTATATAATTAGAGACCTGAAAAATTGGCGGGTTCACTGACCTGTATGCTAGCCTCCAAGATTATCTGTGAACTCAAGTAGACTTCAGCTGTTCATAAGATGCTAGCTGACACAGTAATATGTGGCTCGTTTAGTTATATTTTTATTATTGGCTTAGCGTGTTTCAAGAGATACCAAGCAAGTTAAAGGCCAATGCGAACTTGACACGAACCTACAGGTTCTGGTATTCTAGCTTGTGCCAACAAGAAAACGCGAAAATTTTCAGGTCCCTATATATAAGTATTCGTAAACGAATAATGTAAGGCAAAACACAAATTACAACATCGGTTGTGATTCCCCTGGCTTATAAGCCCAGGTCACAAATCTAATGACTTTTCTTAACTCCGCCCTGATTCAAAATTCGGCAATATTTATTTGAAAATATTTCAGAATGGGTTTAGCTAACAACATGAACTATTATTGCGCGTACTGTATTTGAAATATTAAGGTATGATTGTGAACTAATTAAGCTTATTAAAATTTTAAAGTAATATTTATCTATCAAAATGTCAAGGAGACTCAACCAAATAATCCCTAGTACCAATTTACTTAAAAAATGCACACCTAATTGTAAAATGCAGTGTTTCAATAGATAAGTTTCAGGCTACTTTATCGCACACTTCAATTATTACACGGAAATAAATAAATCTAACAAAACAGGCTACACTCTCTCTTAAGGGCGCCGCCTACCTGCGCGTGTTATAGGCCCAGAAGGGACGTGGCGTTAAGAATAATCTTGAAACGCGTGTCTAGTTCTGCATTGTCACAACGTGCCAAGCACTGAACAAGCGTGCATGATTTCTGCCGATTCATTTTTACTGTTGGATTTAAAGCAAATAGGTCTGGAGCAAAGTTCAGAGCACTTTCCTATCCGAGTTTGGTATAACTTACATCCGGTTAGTAAATTTTTAAGTACAGCAGCCTGGAAACGCCATTTTTAGCTATGTTGGAGCACTGAGTAACTTAATAGTTGGAGGGATTCGAAATAGTGTTTTAAATTATCAAGGTGTCTTAACAATGACATTGTCCGGATTGTATTTCCATTTCGTACACTGGCAGAGTAGGCGCTTGTGGAATAGTTTGACAAAAAAAATGCGTACTTACGAACATACCGCCCTTAATGAGTCCGCCTGAGTGAACGTGTTTTGAGCGTTTGAGTCTAACTCACCTTAGATTCATTTTACGTATAAGTAGAGACCGGAAAAATTCGCGTTTTCTTTTAGACACAAGTTAGAATTACATCAACTGTAAGTTCGTGCCACTTTCACACTTAGTGAGTGAGTGAAGAGGGTTTGGTCAGCGCTTAATACCGAGGTCTTTAGCTCTGGTGAAGGGTGACAGGATGTGAGTATGGAGCAGCGCCGGAATGAATTGGCGGGGGAAACGGGAGATCCCCGAGAAAACCCGCCGACCAGCGGCATCATCCGGAACGATTCCCACATGCGAAAATCCGGGACCGACCCCGCCGGAAACCGAACCCGGATCGCCTTGGTGGAAGGCGAGAGGTCTGACCCCTCGGCCACCGCGCCCCCTTCACACTTAGTCCTCGACTTATTTGACACCTCGTGTAAGTCGCTGAGCCAATAAGAAATATTTAACTCATTTCAGTCCCGTATCACCGTGCCAGCGAGCAACTAATGGACAGCTGTTGCTCAGAATATTTAGGAATACAGAAGTGAAATAGCCAATAGAAGAGCGAACTTAGTCACACACGCCAGCAAAATGGCTTCCCTGGCCAGCAACATGGCGGAAACACCTACTGCCAATCAGCGTGAGGCAGCTGCTCTGCTAGTCGGCAGCCAGGCCAATAGGAAACCTGTAGTAACATGCAGGAGCCAAACAGACACGGGGCTGGAGTCTACAGCCTCGGGCAGCCAATAAGCGGCCAAGTTCG
>PNEQ01043081.1:0-13083 GCA_003012365.1 Medauroidea extradentata | reverse complement strand
CTTAGGCATCAAATATGACGTTAAATTGTAATAATACCATGTACCTGCTAAGTGTAGTTTGGAAAGTAGTGTTTATGTATTGTGCAGGTCACGTCGCAATTTTATAGTACTATCAAAGTTAAAATTGGAATTGTTTAACTGTTGGAACTTGCACCTAGTGAAGTGGTCTAATTTAACTATTGAACTTTACTTGGAAACCCTTTTAAAACACTGTCAAGTGGACTGGTTTGAAATCTATAGCATTGTTAATTGGATTTTCAATGGCTAAGCGTAGGCAACAAATATGCCGTTAAATTGTAAAAATACCATGTACCTGCTTAGTGTAGTTTGGAGTGTAGTGTTTTTTTTTTTGTAATAAAATTAGTGAAGTTATTATGTAATGAGTCGCGCAGAACTTTTTGAATCCTTTTTTTTTTAATTATTGTTGCTGAGATATAAGGTTTATCCTTGCGTGGGATAAATTTCACTTTCCCTTTAATAAGAAATTATTGTGGTGCCCTTGAATAGTTGCTTTTGGCCAAAGGACACCACAATAGTTAACAGGGTTTGTTCACAGGATGTTTACCTTTACTTTTATTTACTGTTTTATTTCGAACAAATCTGAAATCAAAACAAACTGTATATATGTAAAATATGGACGAAACTTAAGTTATTTTAAAATAAAATAATGCAATATTAATTTTTCATTACATATGCAGGTGCATAATTAAATTTATTTCTACAATATGTTGTACAAGTAAAAAGAATAGTGAAAGCAGTCTATTTTCCAATAAACTTATTCGTGAAGAAATATTTTCCTTTATACAGTGTAATTCTATTCCTGATACGGCAATAAAAAATACACAATTTCGTAACTCCATGGTGATAGCCATTTATGTTCACTGAATATTGCATTTTAGCAATTTCTTGTAAATGTAAACAGTTTTGGCAAACGCTTGCCAACAGATCGTGACCAATTCAAACGCTAAAATACGTCTAGTCCACGGCTGGCCACTCGCCTATCTACCAATAGGCGTATTGTAGCGGTTGAATTGTTCACAAGTTGTTAGCAAGCGTTTGCTGAATCTGTTTACATTTACAAGAAATCGCTAAAATGCAATATTCAGTGAACATAAATGGCTACCACCACGGAGTTACGAAATTGTGTACTTGCTATTGTCTAATCAGGAATAGAATTGGACTGTATAAATGAAAATACTTCTTCACGAATACGTTTATTGGAAATTAGACTACTTTCACTATTTTTTTTTAAATGTACAACATAGTAAATTGTAGAAATAAATTTTATTGTGCACCAGTATATGATGAAAAATTAATATTGCATCATTTTATTTTAAAATGACTTAAGTTTCGTCCATATTTCATATAAATACAGTTTGTTTTGGTTTCAGATTTGTTCGAAACAAAACAGGAAATCAAAGTAAAGGTAAAGATCCTGTGAGCAAACCCTGTATCCGTCCTCCTGCCTTGGTTGCCAGAAACGTGCAAACACCCTCTGCCTGGTTGCAGCATGTTTGCAAACACCCTTGTAAACATGAGCGCTAAAATGCTCTGTTCACAGGTACCGCTACCAATTCAACCGCTAAAATACGCCTAAAGTATTTAGCTTGACCCACTTGTTGTTTGGCTGTTCGCCAAGTTACCTACAATGTTGTACTCTTTGGCGCTGTAATCCGGGCGGTCGGACTCAAAACTCCGCCCACTTTTTTCCATTGTTTATATTATAAAGCAAGTAAAGATTTCTGGAGCCATGATTTTAAATTGAGAGCGAAGGAAGTATTTCATAAAATTATAAAAAATATGTTTTGATAAATTGTTTATCTTAGTGGAAGGGAAGTGGGCGGAATTTGAGCCGACCGCCTAACTGCAGCTCCAAAAAATGCTTAGCATTATCGTGAACTTAGTGAACTGCAGCCAAACATCAAGTGGGTCAAGTTTCCAGGCAAGTGTCCAGACTTGTTCTTCTATGGCCGTGGACTAGTCATATAATTGCGTAATTTCCCCCACAGAAAACATTTTCTTTTGTTTACATAATCACAGGTCACTGCCATAATTGCACTCATTTGCCGCGCCGTCTCTCGAGTAGGGATGTGAATGTGCTATATTTTGAATTTTCGTATCGCGATGCGATATTTCGAAAGTATCGCGATACTCGTGATATATCGCGCTGCGATAAAATCGCGAAATATCGTGCTATGCGATAAATATTGCACTACGATAAAATCGCGCTATGTGATAAATATCGCACTGCGATAAAAATCGCGCTATGCGATAAATATCGCATTGCGATAAATCGCGATATATCGCAATATGCGAAAATATCGCGAATCGCGCTGCATTAAATATCGCGGTCCTTTACAAATCTCGGTGTGATAAATATCGCAAAAAAAATTGCCCTGATGTACGTATCCAATGCATCGCACCAGGTTAGTCTTTAGAGGGAGGGGGGCATTTCCCTTCAATAATGCGCGTGTTTGATTTAGCGTAACATAAAATATATGTTCAGTTAAATAATATTTCTTATAAGGGTCAAATTTAATACACAAACTATAACCATACCAATTTAAAATGAAGTATGTTGGTTCACATAAACATTCAACACCTGTCTCATTTGTTTAGTCACAAATTGCTTCACTCGTAGAGACGACTTTCCTCGAGTCAGTAAGATTTGAAAAAAATAGCAAAGCTTCCCTCGTCGGCAATAACAACAACATTATCAATGCACTATAAATATCTATAAACGTTAAACCACAACAAAACGAAATAAATCTTCCAATTGTTACTCACGGACACAGTGTGACTACAGCCATCACTATCACAATTGCCTCGTCATATCAGTTACAATATGGGTGATACTATTAGTCTGTTATCACTGTCATATAACTCACGCGCATCAACGGCTTGTCGTTAGGTGGGGGGAGATGGAAAGGGACACGTTCACACGGTAACACGCTGCGTATGCACGCCCAGAAGTAGGGGAGATGCAAACGGGGCCGAGAATTCCAACCCCCCCCCCCCCCCCCGAAATGTTTGAATTTACACTACGTATAATATTGAAATGGAGTCCGGAAACTACTTAAATAACACAATTTTTCACTTTAAAGGCTTAATTTTTCCTTTAGAAGGCCTCGGACCCACCACTGGTTTATTGGGTGGGGGATCGGTATTACTTGTAACTTTCGCATCACCTAACATTTTTCATTAGTGTATTAAAATGCATGGTTACTGTGGCTTGATGTCACGTATATTTAACCTTGTAATAAAGCGTATAAAAATGTTATGTAACTAACTGTTAAGATCTGGGTCCCTTGCGAAAAAGGTTTTCAGTGTGTGAGCTTCATCCCGTACCAAAAAGATGAAGCCTTAACATTCAAATAGTGAAAAAGAGAACGGTAAAGCCAGAATGATTGTTTTCATTTCACTTGTTTAAAAAAATATATACTAATCGCACAATTATTTCTGAACATTTCCATAAAGTAAAAAATATACAAAAGAAATAATTGAACAACGTTTGATGTAGTAATTAATGGAATATTGACAATTAATTTAAAGATTAAATAACTTTTACATTAATGAATTAACAAAAACTACAGCAAGTAAAACACGTAAGGCATATTAAAAATTATTGTAAACATCCTCAATATGTTAGCGAATATGTGTAATAATATAGCCAACTGAGTGTGTTATTTATCATTGTAACAAGTTATAAAAATTCTACAGTAATGAAAGTGATTTAAGTCATTTAAATTATTTCATTAGTAATTTACGTTTGCATACAGGTACAGAATAATTTTAAAACTGCATCATGCAATATTCAGGTATCTCCTGGTATTTAAATACTGACATGTGGTGGGACAAGGTTCCAGCAGGTAATATAACTGTGTGTTTGCAAAAATGTTCACGGACACCATTTTATATTAAACAATCACAATTTCAACCAGCTATATAGATAGGATCTTTAGGTATGAAAAATGCTTAAAAAGCACATTTTTTTGCCTTAAAACCCCAAATTTGCTCGTAAAGGGAAAGGCCGCTGGATCCCCTCTTCTATCTCCCGCTCTGTTTGGTGGGTCTGGTGTTCCTCACTAGTCCTCCTCCTCCCCCCCGAAAATTATGAGCTTTCGACGAACATTATCGCATTACGTACTATAGTTTCAAAGTATAATTACTACATGTTATCACTAATCACTACATAAAACTGTTATAAAATTATCACTAATAATTATAAAGCAATATTTACAATGAAACTCATCCTATTGTGGTACCTTTTTCAACAATATTTCAAAGCAAAAATACACAAAAATAAACGTTAAAAAAGGAGGCATTCAACAGACACTAGTATACTATAAACATGATAGTCTTTATGCTTAAATGAGTACAAGTATTACGCAACTATAATACTTGAATATGTAGCTGATTATTAAAAAAATAGGCCTATTTACATAAATACAAATAATAATTGTACTGTTTATCTTACACAAAATTAGGGTATTACTGTGTAATAGATAAAGACAATACCGTCTTCAAAGAAGAAGAAATGGATTACTTAGTGTGAGAAGCAACCCTACTTTTTTTGTTTCCAGTACGAAAATCTTGTTTTGGAGACAAGTAACTGAGCTGTCATTATCTTCATGTCAGCATTTCCTTTCAGCATCTAGATACGCCAGCCGGCAGTTAATGCCGCCTGTCATACTGATAACAAAACCTAACTGTCCACTCACTCACTCACTACCCAGCAGTTTTTACAGTATTATGTTACCTGCGCTTTATCATATAATTACCCAACACTTGCATGAAGCAACTGATGACAGCACCCATCATTACATAAACTTATACAATAAATATGTTGAAACTTAAATAATAAATATTACACACATTGACCAGGCCACCAAGAGTACTGAGTTTGATAATATTTGGTCCGTTAAGAGTTGTTTGGACCTTAGTTTCTTATTTTCGTTAGAGACACGGAAATGGGAAAGCGATAAGTCGACTCCAACGCGTGCGTTAAACGTCGCTTCGCCTCTAAACGCAGAGTACTAAACTAGCGTCCAGTGTTTTCGTAGAAAGTGTTTTTCAATGGAACTTTTAGTGGTGACCCTATTATTTAATCTGTGGAAAGCATGTGTTTAACTCAGACGCAGGTATCTATCATTTTGTTTTACGATTACGGCTGGCATTTTTTCAGTTACAGAAATGTAAAAAAAAAAAAAAAAAAAAAAAAAAAAAAACTTGAAGAGCTGGAAATTTTTTTTTTTTTTTTTTTTTTTTTCGTAAGCGGGCGGTATTTTAAAAACGACAGATACAGATTGAAGTCTACCCTATTTTCGTAAACAAAGGGCAGTAGAAACACTTTAAATAGTCATACATACAGACCCCTATTTTTTGCGGAAAAAATTTCAACCCACTTTGAATCGGTGTCTTACCTGCACATCTGCAGTTCTGCTTCGTGGTCTGTGATTGGTTATTTTAACTACCACGAGCCTAGGGATTCTACCGGCAAATCATAGACGTGTGGTGTTGCAGGAACGTTATTGTAATTAGCTCAGTCTAATGAGATACGGCTCTTCACATAGACACGCTGCCAATAACAATGAAGCACAACTGCATATGTGTACGAAATGCATTGAAACAAACTGGTGCAAAATTCTTTTTGTGAAAAACAGGGGTTCCTAGTTATGCACAAAAAAAACTTTTCGTACCACGCTACAGAGGAGTTCATGCACCAGGTCTAACTAACTGCCTACCTGCGTGTCAGAAGCTCAGAAATGACAGACATAAGGGTGACCTTGAAACGCGCATCAAATGCCGCGTCACCTCAACGAGCCAAGCTCTTAACTAGTGTGCAAGGTTCCCGCCGAACTGTTTTTACCATGGGACACTAAGCGGTGACCATATAATTTTATTGGTGTAAAATCTGTAGCAAAGTTCAGTGCACATCGCAATCTGAGCATACATCCGATTAGTAGGCTGTCTGAAAAGGTCTATTTTAGCCATGTTTGAGGGCTTAGAATCTGTGTGTTTAATGAGCATTGTGTCTTTACAGTAACATAGAGGCCTTGTATGAAATTTGTTTTATTTTCGTATGTTGGCACAATGGACACACGTGGGATAGTTTCGTAGTTAAATTAGTTTACGAACGCGCTGCAACTCTTTTGAAGCGTGAGTTAGGCGGCCGCCTTAATGGGACACATTTACAAATACGCTAAGGCTTATTGCAACGAAAAATGTCCTAGCTGTGCTTATTTCAAAATTTATTGCGTACAAAGAAATGGTACCTGCTTACAAAATGGTTTCCATAAAATTTCCATAATACTGCCACATTTTTGTTAATGTTTATGTTGTGTCTATTTCCACTTTGCAGCCATGTTTGTAAATCCATTTGGACAATACCAACACCCATAATGTCATGGTCATGTCACTCGCTAATGTATATAAAAACTTATTGACTGCGAAGTAAGGTATTAAGCTGGTTGTGTTAGTTTCTTCTAAGTTACTCTGTTCAAGGAAAAGAATTGCAATGTCTTGTCTTGTTTTTTCAAAATAAAAATGTATATTGTTACATGTTTGAGACAAAACTTAAATGTGTGGGCAATTCCCTTGAGTTCTTTTGGGATAGAGGTTGACTCACAGGACTGACCACCCAGTATTATGTAACGTGCCTGCAGCCCGGCCAACACGCAACAATATACTGTGACTTACGACGACTGGTGTAATCAAAATCGCAAAATACAGCGACGGTGCGGCAAAAACTGCTCCCAGTGTGCACCCACCGAGTGAAATATCAATTGGGATACGAAAATCTGAATGCTCCCAACGGGAGTTCTGGTAATTGGAACACGCGGCACCCGTCGGGTGCGCACCGGGAGCATTCAGGTGCAGTAACTGGAATACGCCATCGCTGCTACTCTGCTCTTCGTCAAAAGCAGGAGCAGAAAGAGCATGCTCTTTCTGAGATTGAGAGCAGTGCTCCTCGTGCCCAGTCTACAAAGAAAAAAAAAAAAAACTTCCGGTAAAATGAACGCCGAAAATGAAAAGTAGTAAGAAAATAGCAGGCAAATCGCAGAAGTAGAAAAATCTCAGGGTGCCCGAACAAACCTGTGGCTGAATCAGTTGATTGTAAATGTAAACGTTAGCAAAGGTGATTAAATGCTCGTTATTATATGCCTGCATTAATTAAAGGTTTTATTACACGGAAGATATTTTATGCCTTTTATTCAATTTGCTACGTAACCATTGATGAAGCCGAATATGACTCACTGGAGAGTTTACGTGTGTTATGTCAATTTGATAATATATAAAATTGTGATAGAAAATAAATATTTTAGCGTAGTCATTAAAGCAATTTTAGTGTTGTGAACTCGGCAAATCAGTGGAATTTAGTAAGAAATGAACTCGTGTCGAATATGTCTCCCATAGCTACGCAAATTTATGTTAGCTTTCTTCTTTGTCTTTGCGTCCGAGCTCGCAAGCACGAACGCAACTTGGTTGCAGAGCGGGATCCTTATAAGGAAGGATAGGTACAGGAGCTGGAGAGGGTTCAGCGGAGGGTGGCAAGGATGAGAATTTGAGGATTAGGGAAACTACAGGCCATATCAGGGATGATGAAAGAAAAGGGTTGGAAAGAGTGGAGAGGCTTGTTATGTTGTTCAAGGTGGTGAAGGGAGAGTGGATAGGGGAGTTAGGTCCCCAGTTATTCAAGAGCGACTACAGAGGGAGAAGATCCGGACATCTTGGAGGATGACGGAGAGGGATAGGCAGTCAATGGTGAGGTCGGTGAGGGAGTGAAACATGCAGAGAGAGAGAGAGTGAATGAGGGATGTAGACTTGCCAGGCGACAGTCTATCTGTAAGAATGAAATTATTATTCTATTCGGAACAGAACTTCTGAAATTTACAATTGCATGACAGAAATTAGTTTTGTGGCAGTGCATAGTTTGGCAAATTTAATTGGCCTTTAGCCCATTTAATTAATTTGGCAGTTCCATTGCATCCAGTAATGGTCACAAAGTCTAGTGGTACTGGAGTTGCAAATTATATTACTGTAAATTGAGTCCTAATTGTTGACCATAATCGACATGTCATGCGATTGTGTAAATGTTGATCTCTGAAACTTTAAATGTAACCTTGTCTGATTGCAAACAGAATATTTTTACACACATAAGTTTAATAACTTTAAACGCAGGTTAGGGCAGTGTCATTCTAGAATACATGTGCAGTCAAACATTATTTACCAAGCCTGAATGATAATTATTACCTAGACTATTATTCACTGGGCCTATAAGATTATTGCTTACGTTCTTTAAATATAAGTTCTCGATTCCCCCTTTCCTTCAATGAATGCCCTTTACAGTTGCTTGTCTAATTCTCCTTTCCTTCAGTTCACTCACTCCAGTTCCTTACCATGTTGTCTTAAGTCGTAGTTTATCCTGTCCACTATTTTACTGTAAAGGCAGTATAATAGAGAATACGCAGTGAATCTCACTAAGTAAATTCATTACTATTGAAAAATAATATTAGGTACGGTACTTTCAAATATTAAGGCGGATTCCCAACCACTCTTAACTTAATTCTGAGCGTGTCTGAGGTTGGCATGTTTATAATCATGACATATAATCTAGGGATGTGCATAAAAGTTGTTTTTGCTATAGAAATATTTTGGCAGTAAATAATGGCACATCAATAATAGCTCGTATTGAAACAAATAGTGCAATTTATGATAAAAATAGAAGATATTTAAGAAATACAATTAAAATTGAATTGAGTATTGCGCTCTTATGACCAATTAAAACTGGATTCACAGCTTAACACAAAATATTTGTAGAAATTGATCAATTCTCTCCTGTACATGCACATGCCACGATACATGGGGAAGTGAATACCTGAATGCACAGTCAGTGTTTTTACTCTTAAGAGGAGTCTTCGCTTGTGTCAGATTTCCACCTTTGACACGTGGGAACAGCATAGCGATAAGAGTCAGTGTCCCACGCTTGACGTGAAGCATATTGCCTCTATTCGCAGCACGCCAAACTGGCGCACAAGGTTTTCGTTGTAGTCTTTCCTACGGGACTTCAAGTGGTGACCACAGCATTAAATTTTTTTAATACAGTAGTATGAAGTAATGACCAACGCATGTCACTTGCTTTGCACTTTACGAATTCAGATAATATTTTCGAAGTTACATCAGTCTACAAAAAACCTGTTTGCTTCATTTTGAGAGGCCCGAAAATCATGTTTCTAACAAGCGTGCTGAATATTTGAAAATATAGAAGAATAGTTTCTGTGTGTGTTCGTTTCGTAGTCGAACATAATATGAATAAGTTCAACAGTTTTGCATAAAAAAGGAATACGCGTCACATGCTGCAACGCCGTCCACGTGCCAGTCGAGGACTCCTCTTAAGTTTCGTACATAGACTTACTTAAATGGTGTTTGTGAACCTGCCTTTAATTGTTTTATAGTATGTCTTGTGTAACTTTTCCATATTTTGACATTTCTGTTCCGAGAAATTTGCCTGGCAGTTCCACTGTTTGGAGCTTTAAACCTACCTGGCTTCCTGGAAAAGCATGGTCTCTGCAAGCCTAATTTACACACACACTTCTCTGAAGTGAACTGTCAAAATATGGAAAAAGTTACATGAGACAGACTAAATATTTGTAGGCATAAGTTACACAACTTATTTTTGTTTTCCTGTGATTTATTATTTTGAGTATTGTTTCAGTTACCTGAGAAAAATGCAATTTCCTCACTACGTACCACAGTAAATCCAACATGGTATTAATTGATTTAATCTAACATTCTGCCTCATGGATTCAACATTCCACACAGAACCTGGATCGGTACTGGCAACAGAAGACGTGGTGTTCCGTTACACAAGTGGGGAATGCAACATGAGCCTTCCAGACCGTGCCTACAGAGACGATTCTCCAGTATAATGTAATAACTACACAAGATGCAATCCAAGGACTGAATCAACTTGATTCAGAGCTATTACTTTCTTTTTTACCCCTTCTCATCAGACTAACTAATTGTTGTGTTAGTTATGTGCTATAAGCTAAATAACAGCAAATACTAACGTGGTAGAAAAAACTTCAGCTGTCCAGAAATGTGATGAAGTAATTGTTAAACAATGAAATGACAATTATTACACCAGCTCAGAGAAAGTATCAAGTTTTTAATCTGAGACACCAACACAATGCAATGAAAGGTGTGCAAATTCAATATTAGGCCACGTTTAACAGCATCTAAAATGGTCATAGTGCATTTACATTTACATTAAAAATTCTTATTGTGGTAGTTGTACACAGATATTAAAAATTTTAAAATTATCCGTTACGCGTGCTGCAGTTTTTTTTTTCTGTGTAGGCTCTAGTGGTTTGTGTTTTAACATGTGGGAGAAATAAGTGACAGATCACACATTTTATTTTTGAAAGAACACATATTGTTGAATCGGTTGTCGTTTTCATGCTCATTTATGGATTTGCAGGTATAAAAATACATATACTTTTGTTGTCGTATTAAAGTTATGCGTGAATATGGCATACTGGATTTTGTGTTAGATTTACAATCTGTGTCTAATTTGGTATGGTTTTTTTATAAATATGTTAGAGGAATTTTTATACCTGTAAATCTCATTTTATAAAAATAGTTAAAATTAGGTTTTGCCATTCACCTTAATTCAGTTAATTTTCTTTGCATAAAACCAAAAAATGGGATTTTTTCTTTTTCTGAAAAATATTGTTGTGTTCAAAGAAACTGAAGTCTCCATGCTAGTAAACCTACTGTAATAACTATGTAAATGTGTTTTTAGGATTCCACATTGTTATAATAGAGTTTTTGTCAGGGTTCCATTTGTTGTTGGTATGATTTGCTGTTTGTGTGATGTGTCTGTGTGTATGAAACTACCTACTTTAGTCACAAGCAATATCAGTTAACGCAGCTCCATTAAATGGTCTAACATGTACAAATGATACTGAATAGTATTTCAGTATAGTGTACGGTAACTAGACACATGCAATGAACTCATGGATATTTTTTCTTAACTTAATTATTTCACATAACTTGTAACTAAATGAAAATAAAGTACTGGCACAAGTGCACGTACTGTCATTGTCAAATTCCATAACTGCATGTAAAACAATATTTTGGTTATAAACCAAGATACTTGTCCACCGTTATTCAGAGAGAACACGCAGTTTTTGTTCCAAATGGCCATGTCATCTGAGCTGAGTGAAAGGTTTTTGGGGACTGCCTGAAAACAGTGTGTCTGGCGTCGGCGCCGTAGCCTTTGTCTCTCTCTCCAGCGACGGGAGGAGGAGTGGCCGGCATACTTTCCCCCCTCCACCCGCCAACTATGTCGCACACTGGGCAGTGCGCACGTTGATACCAGCCAGTCACTCTGGCCGGCAGCTTGTCTACAGACACGCCGCGCCCACACACACACACACACAGCCACCACTCCTGTACTACAACGGTTTTGACCTGGCGAATGACGTAACATGGTGCATGTGTAAAAGCTGTTATAGAGCTGTGTCTGGAGGGATCAAGTAATTATTTACATGAAAGTGTGCTACATTAATTTGGAGCCCTTTGATACAACTGTTCTCATATTTTTACAGTGTAATATGCACACTGTGTAAAGTATAAATATTTATGTATACATAAACAAACACAGCATTGCAGTATATATTTTTCTACGTCTGCAAGTACTGTTACCATCTTAATTAATGTATGTTTATTAAAATAAATTAATATTTCATTAGTACACGTCTGATTTTCCCCTAAGAAGCTACCGCAAAAATATTTGTTAAGGTGACTCGGCTGCCATGTTTACTTTTGTGGGGGGAATGGGTGTTTGCACACCCCCTCTAGGGTGTAAGTGTTTCTGAAGCCACATACAGTAGAACCCTGTTATAATGTTTCTGAAGGGACTCAAAAAATGGTTACATTATAAATGGGAAAATGTTATAAGAGGGTAAAATCCTATTATAAAGCAGTTTTAGGGACTAAATGAAGGTAGCATTACAACCAGGAAAACATTATAAGTGGGAACATTATAACAGGGTTCTACTGTATTTATGAATACAAATTAGTATTTCATTTTAAAAATGTGTTCTTTTTATGATTAAAGATGATAGAGTTGACTTAACAAGAAAACTGCTACCTATTTCAATATAATTTTTGGAGTTTTGGAGGGTCAAAATTGCTCAGATACGATTTTACGAAGTCAGCAATTTTACGAGGTCATTCTCGGGCACCGCAAGGCCTCGTAAAATCAGGGTTCTACAGTATGTGTGTGTGTATATATATATATATTACCCCCCCCCCCTAACAATGTCACGGACCCAAGTTATTGTTATATTAAGAATATTCAATACCAGATTGTCCATCAGAATAGCAGTACATACTAGTATTTTCTTCAACAATTCAAAAATTTATGCAATAAGCAAAACAACACTTTTGATCAGCCCGCCACATTTTTTTTAAATGACAAATATCAAACATGGTATTTTAGTATACACTAGACCCCCGATTTTACGAACCCTGGATTTAACGAAGGTAGCGATTCTACGAATACAATCTCAGGACCCCTCAAAAAATAACAAAATTATATGACAAAAAAATTTGTAAGGAATTACATTGACAATAAATAAAACATACTGTATCTAATTCACGGCATTAAAATATGAATTGTAGAGTTGCAGTTATTACTTGGTAAGTTACAATATTAAAATTAAAAAAAAATACCGAAAATACGTTAAAAAATGTGGCAGTGACAGTTTGAAAACCGCATGGCGGCAGCGCCGCCTGTGCCAAGCCGACCGGCCTGCCTGTCTCCAACTACGACGTATTAGGATCTATATTGAGGTCGAACTATAGACACAAGTTCTAGCGCATGCGCATATGCTCATTTAACTATAGTACAGCCTCCTTCTAGGCTGTTTCACGACGTCTTATATCTCTCTCGTCTCGCGCCGAATGAGTTTACTTTTTTACACGAACCCTATAAATAATAGCGTGATATTTTTCTTTATTGCGTTAACACCATACGTAATTAAAACAATTAACTTGGCGCATAATTTGCTTAAA